>CABFOW010001575.1:0-42754 GCA_902141385.1 Timema californicum
TCTTGTACTGATGAAAGCGTTCGTGGACTATCATTTTGTTCATTTCTGATTTCTGCTCAAAGATAGAGTCTAATTTCTCTAGTATTTCTTTAGACGAGTCACAATTTTCAACTAATGTGATCTGTGATAGTTCCATTGCTGTAGTGAGTGTAAACATAGTAATTGCGTCATCTTTGTTTCACTTTTCTAGTTCCTTCTCTTTGTCTATTTCCGGTATTTCTATGGCGCCTTTTGCAATGTCAAAAACTCCTTTTGCCCTTAGGGCACATTTCATTTGAAATTTCCATTGGTGATAATTATTGCCATCGAACTTATTTACGTGTGCCACATCAAACTTTTCGGCCATTATTTATATTTTTGGTCTCGCGGATTATATAACCTCAAACACACGATACAATGCTGTTTGCTGATCGCGCGAACCAAATGATAAATAAATGGCGAATCACGTCGCTTCCTAACGCAAACGCGAATTCACAAGACGGATTTGTGAATTACCCAACGGACAGTTTTTTACGAAATATTACGTGGATATTTACGCAATTGTTGGGTGTCTGGGCCCATAACCTATTAAACACTTTGTTTAAAGTTTGGAACGCACTGTTTTATTTAGCAGAACGCACATGGTAAAAGTTCGACATGACGCCAACCACACTAACACAAAAAAGGGCTTTAATATATGTATTCGTGCGCCACACTATTGGGCTCTCATACTGTTGGTTATGAGGTTAGGCCTAAAGAAGCATGATATTTTAAACATGTTTTGACAAGATACAAGGACCGACTGAACAGTGAGGCACAACAATGTGACCAGCAGTGAGCTAATCTTTCATGAAGTCTACATACAATTGTTTGAATTGATTTTGAGCAGCAAATCTTGGTTCTAAAACATTAAATCTATTTCTTGCATTGTTTGACGAGTCAGCGACAGGGGGTGAGAGTCCTTGAATATGAGTCGTACTACATATCGACTGGTAACATCTTGAGTGTGCGTAAGGACAAAATGATCTTCACATAATTGTTCTTCTTTAGAGAGATCCACGCTATGTGGAATTTCTTCAAGTTTCCAGAAGTTTTGTAAGGAGGAGTGAAGGTCGATATCATTGGTAGAGTGCAGAGTGGTAGCACTATTAAAACGGTCTGAAGGTACAATGGGTAGAGCAGGAGGTGGGTCCCATAAGGACGACACCGCAACAGTACCAAAGGCAATGGGCAGTTATTTTTCGAGAATATATTGTTCGCCAGTCATGATTTGTGCAAACAAATCTGCACTTAAGAAGATACATATGGGTGCAGGGGTGTCAAATGTGGGGTCAGCTAGGACAAAGGAGGCAATTTTCTTTTTTATGTCAGATGAAAGGGCTGCACGAGGAAGATATGATGTTATTTTATCCTATATTAATATGGGATGCTTTTGGAATATTATATTTGCATTCAGAGACAAGATATTAAGATAAGTTAGGCCTTTAGTATTTACCAGAGTTTAGGGAAATACCATTGATTGACCTTAAGGTGCGAGTGCGTTTAACCTGTAGCAATTGAACACGTTGTTCCGTGATGAAAGTACTTTGAGCAGCAGAATACAATATTCCACGAACAACAAGGGAGACACCATTAGCTGTTGAGAGTGTAGCATTAGCTACAAGTGAAAAGAAAACAAGTTGGCCAAAACGCTTACTTACCCCTTTCAACTGGCTCCGCGGCACACTAACCAGAGAGAGAGACAACACACCCGATCACAACATCACGACACGACCCACTAAATAAATGGCTCCGCCCAAGAATCAAAGCCGCGAGCTCAAGACAAGCCAAAGCACTTAAGATAAACGATGAGTCTACAACCCAGTGTTCATACGTTCAAATATCTTCGATAAACAAGTGGAAGCCTTGAATCACACGTAGATTGTTCCCCTTGTTTGATTGTCTTTGGTTTCTTCCCCCCTTTGCTATTCAACCATTCCGTGTTCTGGAGTTGTGCAAATCATATAAAAGACTGACAGAGAAATATGATGATTACTCTTGGACATTGCTCTGGTTTAGTAGGACAAAGCTAAGGCCTCGGTTTATTTATTATGAAATGTAAGCATACATTCAGTTTCGGCTTTAATATTGATCTAGATGTAACTTCTTCAAAATTCCATTCCCTTTACGGCAATACTATTTCGGGTTAAATTCCAGATATGTTTAATTTTTGATCAAACTAAATGCAAAATATCTTAGTTAGCTTTTTATTCAATTTTAAATATTTAATTAACATATTAGGATATAAGTTATGATACTGAATTTCTGGATAGCGCTAGTGAAGCGGTAGATGGACAAACGTTAGATCATTTTTTGGTTAAGTATTTTTCTTTGTCCAGCCTAATGTTAGGTGTCACATTATATGTTGTTGATATTGTTTCCATTTTAATTTATGGTATGACAGGCTAGTTTAACGTAAATTTTTCTTATATTATAAGTTTGAAGTTTATGATCAATATTCCGGACAACTGTATTAAATTATTACGAGTTAACAAATGAATGTAAGAAATATCTAGAGAATAAGTATTTCGAGAAACTCTTGAGTCGATATATATGAGAATCTCAAGTGAGAAATATAAAATCATTTGATATTTTCATGTGATATACATAAAGTATTGCAAGTATCAAATTAATGACTTTTCTAAATAATTTGGTTTTACCCTTTTGTGAGGTTATAATCGGCGTGGAATTATTAAATATTAATAATTCCTTTTAGGCTTATTATATCTAAGGATGTTTAGTTATTGAATTCATATATATAAACAATGTAATGGATTTTTCAATTATTTTGTTTAATACTTTAGCTATAGGATTTACCCTTAGGTTTTATAACATATCATTCTTTAATAACTTTGTTTTCTGGGTAACACTGAATATTATTTAAATGTTCTAAGGCCAACCGTCTGGGATTTTTCCGTAACTTTATTGGGTTGCGTGCCCTTGAGTACTCTTGATGTGCTCAGACTCTATTATTACTCAAGCTGCTCACTACTATAGCCCTGTTATTATTTTTTAATATACTTTGGACCCTTTTTGATAGGTTGCAACTAAAATTAAGGGTTCAAGAGATTGACAAGAGTTGAGGTTAAAAACACGGTTGTAACATATTCATGGCTTGCCCCTAGTTGGGATGCCAATTGTAACATTCTTGTAACTGCCTCTACATTGGGAGCCATTTGTAACCTCTTCTTAACGAACCCCTTCTTTGGACGCCAATTGTAACGTCACTAATTATCTCGTTCCACGTTGATCCTATTTGTTATACCACTAAGTTGCGAAGTCTATTGCTATCTTACGTAATAGTTATTATCACTCCCCTACACTGGGCTTCACTTTTTGTGATAGAAATAAATAACGTCAGATAAAGCTGATTTTTGTTTATTCAATATCCATCCGTAACAATGACTGACATCACAGTGGCTCCGAGATTTCACCACTCATTTGGTATATCTCAGTCAAATAGAACTTACTAGAATTTTCGAGAACCGGAGACTGCCTCAAATTAATTATCTACATTATCATGGGCTGTTCGAGAGCAGGAAGTTAATTTTTAAAAGACTTTAACATTGTAATTCGACTCAACTTTACGTCACAGACTGAAGTTAGTTACAGTAGCTGAGGCTTCCTAACTTCAGGGCGTGAACATAAAAACAAGAAATAACTAGTAATTTCCTTGTTAGAATCTGGTAACTATCATATCGGAATAATTTAGACGAAGGCATGCTTTAAACGCCAAATAATAAAATATAAAACTCAACAAAAATAAAAGATATATATAATTAAAAGGAGAATTTTATCAAGGCTTTCAAATATTCATTAGGGTCAAATCAGGAACATTACACGGTGTTATGTCCGTGTGACAAACCAACAAACGGAGTATTTGTAGTTGATACGTTTGCTGAGGTTTGTTGACGTGCAGAACTCTGGGTGTTGTGCGGTGGACGAGTAGCGTGACCTTGAGTGATCTTAGACGGGTCTGAGTCCAAATGTAGTGGAGTGTGATGTATTTTATAACATTTGTTACAGGTACGTGATGATTCACAACTGTTCAGTGTGTGAGAGTGACCAAGACAATTATAACAGATCCTATTAGGTTCTACAAAATTAAATATTTCTTGAGATGTTTTGAATTTGAAATCTGGACACCGATTAATTGTATGAGTGTCAAATTTACAAAAAAACACATTTAGTGCGAGAGGTGGATAATAGCGTGACCTTGTTATTTTGATAAGACGTGGGTTTGATGCCACCTGGCATCCTTGGTGATGAGTTAGAGACTTGTGGTGTATTAGAAGTGTTGTTTTTGGGTAGTATTCCATATTCTTTTTCTTACGCTACCTCTAATAATTTTCAATATCCTTATTAGTAATTAATGCATCTATAATTAATCTCTGACTTTCTATAAATATTTGCGCTAGAACCTAGTATCAAACTAGTAGCGTGTTAATACTATAGTCCCGTTTATATTGTACTAGCTAATATACAGATATCTAGGCGCTAGCTAGCACACTTGATTTCTAGTACAAGCAAGTGTATGTGATAGTAGCTTAAAACCAAAGCAGTGGTAATTCCACTGTAGTTGTTGTGTTAACCTGATCAGTGGTTGCAACTAAACGGGAACAAACTTATTGTGAGCTGTCAGCGTTCTTTCCTATGAATGTTTACTAACTCATCACATCAAGTTATATAGGGCCAGTTATTTCAGTAGCATAATCGCAACCATGGTATCTTAATTTAAATAAACATCCTAATCTTGCTAAGTGTTTTTACACTCCCGTGCATTTTTCAATTAAATTTCAAATTCCGTATGTTTTTTTTTTAACTATTTCACTTAAATGTTTAAATAATTACAGCCTACCGCTGTTCACAACCCTTACCACCAAATAATAAACAATAAAAAAAACAATTTTTCATCACTTACAAATAGCCACAATTGTTTACCAAACCAAGCTTTGAAAAAGTAATTATTTTTCCATTCACCTACATAAATGTGAAGTAATTAGGCTGATATTCTCCAAAATGATCAATTAAAATTTTTCTTGCAATTTTAGTTAACAAAATTGAGTTTTTAATAAAGAATCTACTTTATTAATTTTAACTAGAGATGGGTCGAATCCACTATTTCTCGAATCCGAATCTACATTTTATTTTTGAATCTCGAATCCGAATCCTAGCAAATCATTATACATTTTAATTATTCACAAATAGAGCTACATTGCACAATATAGGCCTAGGCTCTAAATTAATATTTATTTCAATCATACTTTCAATTTTAATCAACCTCAACCACCCCTCACAAAATACAGGTTAAAATACAGCCAAATTAATCATTAAAGAATATTTTATTGGCTTAAGATATCAATAATAAAATCACAAACGGATATTTTTAATAAAGACTAAAACAACATGCTTAACAATTAAACATACATTGGAAATAGTGAATTCAATAATGCCTAAGTACTATTTTTTTGTATATCTATTAGCACGTAGAAAACAATATTCGTTTCTTGCGATATATCGATTTCTGAGAATACATTATATTTAAAAAACGAACATATTTTCGACTACAATGTGTTCATTCCCATTTTATAAGATAGGACTACGTTTGAATATTTCTACAATTACTTCAATAACATATTTAAAATAATAATAAAATCTTATGTTATTATCAGTTTTAAAACAAATAATGGATTAGCAAGACGTTATTTGTTTCTTAAAACTCGAAAGTGCTTACTAAGCTATCAGATTACTTGAATCGATTTTAAACGATCAATCGATATACAATACGTAGACAGGTTGGGCTAAATAAACAGTTTTATTGCTGTCTGATTGTTGCAGTATTTTTTTCCCATGAAACCCAACAAAATGTATAACTTATGGATCGTATGCAATAAATTGGGATTCTATGCATAATTGTAGATAGTTAAAACCAGTAGGGTAGTAAGAATTAACAGTATCTTTATTTTAATCATCACTCGGACTAGTTAACGTAATGCACGTCATGGCGTCTGACTTTGTATTTCGCATAATGTGTTCTTATTTCTGTTATATAAAAAAAGGCCGTAGTTTGTTTTATTTAGTTCGAGTTTATTTGTAATTAGAGTTTTAATTTGGAGTTTTTATGTGTTCATTAAAATATTTACAAGATTGTTCGTGAGGTGAAAGTTTTAGAAGTGAGCATGTGCCGAAACGGTTGAGTCCAAGTTTCTCATACAGGTGGGAGCATAGGGTACTAGGCACATAAGATTTTCCACGGCTAACACTTTTTTTAAAGTAGATTTTATTCTTGTCTATCTCTTTTGTCCGAAAAAATAAATATTACGGATTAAGTTGTGCTTTTCAAGTAGCCCTAACTAACTAATTTTTGAATCCAAAATAGTATTCTTTGTTTATGAGGTGAAAGATTCGATCATCGAATCCAGTAAAACCTCTAATCCTCGAATACTTGTCAGGATTCGGTGGATTCGAGGGGCCTATTTCTAATTTTAACCAATCATTTTCACGCGTCATATTACTTCTGGGGTCTTAACACAGTAAAACGTAGACACATAAACGCCAAAAAAAATATAAACCATCTTTTTCGTAGATCAGGCCCATTTTCTGATACTGTTTAACGAATCCAATAACTCGCAGGGTGTATAGAATGGTACTCTATAACATATTCCTGTTCTTTCCAAAGATTAAAAAAAATATTTATGTTAAAAAAATATGGGAAAATTATTGGTGGGGCCTGGCCCCCATAGCCCCGAAAAACACGCCACCACAGTTGTGACCTATCTAAAGGAACAGTCTTATAGCCATTTGGGACCTGAAACTCTGTTTTCAAAATAACAATTGGCAAATGATCACTGTCATAAATGTCACTAATCATATCAAACCGTGTATGGCGCAAAGCTAGAAGATGCAAAAGTAACATTTGGGCATATCTTAGGATACAGAGATGTGTAAGAAAGGAGAAAATGTCAAAATGCAGCCTTGAAATTTAAAGACTTTAGGGTAAATTTAACATAATTTATCATTGGGACATTAAATTTCTAACTTTTTCTTTTACATATTTGTTGATTTTAGATTTTTGCAGCCAACTATATAAGTAGGCATTTCACGATTCACTATTAAATTCATCTATCTCTTTAAATTTAGCTTTTAATTTACTTCTTTAAATTTAATGAAGAATATAACAACCAGGAGGTTGGAATTTTAAACGTAATTATAACTCTTGAAGTGAAACACTTTACAATTGTATTAAAATTATTGCTAAGTCTTATCTTTTTTTTCAAGGTTGTATTAAAATCACTGTGGTTGAATGACGTCATTTCCAGGCGTGGTAAAAAGATGGTTGTTTCCGTTCAACCGATATGAGATTGGGAAGTATTATTTTTCGAAGAATATTTGCGTATTTTCAAGATTTTTTTTGCCCAGATGGAGGATTACGTAAGACTTAGGCAAGATATTTCCAATTCCTGGAGAGAGATAAGAATTCTTAGTTCACATGATAGTAAGTGCATATGTCTGTACACAAACTTTCACTATTTGTTTCTATAGAATAAAACTAGTTCTGAAACTAATATCGGGCATTTTACTAGACATTAATGGAGTATAGCGTATACATTATGTCAAAATATTAAGTGTTTTGAAAATATTTAGGTTACCTGTCAATTCATTAAATCAATGAATGACACTTTTGTGGGAGGGGTGACATGTTGAATAACCCTAAATGTCTACAAAATTTTATTAGTCCTGTGCCTTAATTTTTAAGTATTATATTTATTTAATATTTAAAAATAACACAAGGAATAGGTCTAAATTTGATTTATAATGTAGGTTATTAACCAGCTACATCAAGAAAATGGGGCTTGCATAATATTTTATTGGAATTAATTGACTCATCACTTATTTGGAAAAAAAAAGTTGTAGGGCCACTACATATAAATGCCTCCTTATTTAACGCATCTAAAGTTTCAAAACTGTTGTGCTTAAGATGGTGGGCATGCAAGATAACTATGATCAACAAATGGGTCAGGTACATCGTTGTGTTGTTTTCACGGAATTCACACACTTCAATTAGAGATCTATGTAGTTAGTTCATAAAATTTTTACATTTAATAAACATAATGTGTCCCGCATGAAAAGCATTAAATTTAAGTACGCACCTCTCTTTTTAGGTTAAATGTTTTGAGAGTCTACATTATAATGTATCTACAGAAGGAACGGTAGTAGTATTTTTAGGAACTAAACCTAAATAAAAACATATGTAGGCTACCCTTTAGGTGATGTTTTCTTTCTGAAAAATCTGAGAATCACAAAATTTATAGGCCTACTAATATTACACTCATTTAAATGTGGCAAATCCAACCAATAGTAAGCCTAATACATTTTTCAAAACCAAACTCACCTAAGTGGCACAGTAAAAATATTGACAAATCTGTAAAATAGCAAGACCAAAGCTTTATGCATATTACAAAGCTGATTTATGTACTATAATCTCCCACAGTGACAACGATTCGCTCTCTTTTGCAACAGACACATTTCTTGAAGTCTATTAATATTTTCTTATCTAAATGGAAAATTTCTTACACATCCACTTTATTGCAACTATTTTACATCCAGAAAACTCACAAAAGGCTATATTATAACTCATATTAAAACTTAGTAAAGATCAAAGTGTACTCACTCACCGAAATCCATAAATCGAAAGTCAAATATTAATTTAAAAAAATGATATATATACTTAGGCTAAATATTGCACAATTATATATTATTAGGTTTCCTCCAAACAACTTTTCTCAACCTAACCTTCATTACAGTAATTACTTGTCTGACTTGGCCTAACCATACTACTATTCCATCCGCTAGTAAATTAGAATCTCAATCAATATTCACAAAATAAATGATTTGACTTTCATGGTATAAAATAACATTGGAAGGGATCATGTCTTAAACTATGTGTTGTTCTAAAATGTCTACATTTTGACTTAGGTTTAATTGAGTTGTCTAAATGTTGTAAAAATAGAATAAAACAATTTAAAATAAATTTAAATATAGTATCATTGGATTCACTATTTCATTGCGAGTATAATGATAGTATTAAATTGTTATGATTTAGTATCTTAAGTGGAATACACTGTCTTATTTATAATAAGGTGCTTACACAGCATCCTCATATTTTTATTTCCTATTTATTTCTTTGTTAAATTTTTTCATTAGCCTATTGCACATTTTTATTGAATTAAATGTGATAATTACATTAATTAAAAACCATTTTAACTGCACTAAGCTAGCAACCATAGCCTACCTAAGTAAACATACTAATAGTCTATCACATGTCTTAAGATCCCTAGTAACCGAGCATATCCAGTCAAGGTTGTTACAATTTTACCCAGCCAAAATAAAACCCCACCTGGTTTTTATTAAAAGAGGTAAAAAAAACACTTATATTTTGGGTACAAATCAATCGTCTAATTTTTGAAAATGGTTAGTCATTCTGTTGAAAACCTTTTGGTTGAAAAAAACGAAACAAAAAACCATTGAATTGTATTATGGTGTTATAAAAAAATTTTGAGATTACATATTTTATACAATAAACTAAAATATGTTGTAATTGGTTGAACAAAGTAATATGTTCAACTAGCAACTCACTTGGGTTAATATCATTTTAAGGTACCTACACCGTATAAATGCTAGGCCCTAGAAATAATACTTTGTCACTAAAGAAAATGAGATAGTAAAAGTTCTTACCTTTTATCTATAACTAAAGAAAACAAATCAATTCTGCAGCTGGTTTGCCAGTAATTTGGTGCATGGTCTCCCTTCCCACCTCTTTCTATACTTTCTACAGTCTTTTTTTCAACCTGCTAGCTTATACAGTAGTGTTGCCAAGAATTACATTGTTGCATTATTATTTTCCTTTATTATGTCTCATATTAATACTTGCCAAACTATATTGAAATAAAAATATTTTTTCTGGATCTCAAATAGGCCTATTAATATATTTGAATTATTGGTTTGATCAGATATCATACATAATATCTATAACCAAACCACAAAAAACCAATATAATCCATCTGTTTTTAATAATAACCCTTTTTTAACACTGTATCCAGTATGGTATAGTTTATAGTTTACTTATTGTAGCTTAAAGCTATGCCAAAGGAATAAAACATGTTGGGGCTTACATTGATAAGGGGTGACCTGGTGGTCTAGGAGTAAGGTGTCAGACTTCTATGCTGGCGGCCGGGGTTCAATCCCCGGTCCCGGCATAAATTTATCTGATTACCAAACTCTTCCTTCACCTCTGACAAGACATCTTGTGAATGTGGGGAATGCCAGGTCTCCACCGTGGTTCGGATTCCACGTTAAACTGTAGGTCCTCCACTTCATCTCACAATCACCCTACCATTGCACATTAGCGTAAGTGCGTATAACCCGAACGGGTAGTAAGACGCGGTGCTAATAATAACAATAATAACAATAATACATTGATAAGATTTTACTATGTTAGGACTATTAAAAAGCCGCTTACTATAATCAGTTTTTATACTTTTTATCAACAGTGGCAACTCTGTAGCCAATATTACTTGACAAGTACATAGCTAACTTAAATTAACTGTTAAGATTTTTTTGGTGTGCTCTGCATGCTTCTACATGTTTTGAACCATCTTCACATTTACACTAAAGGAGTAGGAATAAGGAAAGTATGATTTAGAGTAAATGTATCTGCTTCTGTTTGGATGTAAGGTGAGAAATCATTTAGGAAAAACCTCAGTTCAACTGGCCAATATTTAATCTCCAACCTCCCCATCATAATTAGTCCAATATATTGTGAGAATGATGCCTTAAACTATTTGACCACTGATGCGAGTTGTCAGATATTGATTGGCTTCTGACCTTCTGGCCTTAATTCTGGGATATATGAAAGTAGTCTAGTAGTCATTTCTATTAAAAAGTGTTTACCTTATAATTTTAAAATTTCAGATCCCTTATGAACAAATATTTGTGTGGAGTTTGAGTGAGAAACCATTTAGAAAATACCACCCTCATTAAGCTTGGCCAGGATTCAACCACAACCTTAATTTCGCCAGCCATCAAAACTAGCCTAACACTACACATCTTTTTGCACTTAGTTTGTAAATAGGTAATCGACATAGCCTTAATAATTTACTAGCTGATTTTAATAGAATAGCCAATGTTGCAATTGTTATAACTAGTATTGACACCAAAAATAGGCCTAAAATATTTCACTGAAAGAATAAGGGCCTTCTTTAATTTTATGTTTGAAGGGGAACATAGCCTTCTCTGAATATTAGTTTCAACCCTTTATTAATTTATGACCTAGTTGATACAGCAAGTTGTATGCCTATGAAGAATTACTATCTAAAATAATTGAATGGAAATTTGAAATTGAAATGTACCAAGCAATTTGGTAAGCAAGAGCTTTTATCAAAACATTGGCTCTTATCTCCAGATTGAGGCGTCACTGTCACAAAACTTGGTTAAAAGAGTGCTGTGGCAGTGGAAGGTAAATTTAGTCTTAAACTTTAAAAAGAAGCAACCTACACCAGGGGCCACATGAACTGAATTCCAAACCGATCTAATTTGAATTTTTGTTAAAAAAAAGGTCAGAGTTTGAACACTATCTGGGTCCACCGAGGTTTTTTTTCTTTACTGGTATCATATCCCCACATAAATGTTGGTACATTTTTATTTTTAACCCCACTTTCCTGATTCAGAATCCCTTAACATAATTAGATGTGTAGAGTTTAAGTGACTAGTCAGATACAAAAATAAGAGAGCACATTATTGTTACACCATAACTTAAATGTTTATCAAAACTATTTGAATTTTTTTTTAAATCATAAAAATAAAATAGATTTTCTTTATAGTTTTCCTCTCATTTAATATATTAATGGGTGACCTGGCAGTCTAGGGGTAAGATGTCGGACTTCTGTGTTGTGGGTCCAGGGTTCAATCCTCGGTCCTGGCACAAATTTGTCTGATTGCCAAACCCTTTCTTCACCTCTAACAAGATTAGTATTAATCACAACTGGTGAATGTGTAGAATGCCAGGCCTCTACCGTGGTTCGGATCCCACGTTAAAAACTGTAGGTACTCCATTTAATCTCACAATCACTCTAATTACACATTAGCGGAAGTGTGTACAACACAAACGGGTAGTAAGACGCAGTGCTAATACCGGTAATAATTATAAACATTATTATTTACATAACCCAAACTTCAAGTATATTTAATCTTTGTATAATATAAGTTTTTGAGGTAAAAATGGTCAGTCTGTTTCAAGCGGATAAAATCTGGCAACTGTGCACTCCATAAGGCCTGTACTTCAATTTAATAGTAGATCGGCTTATAGTCTGGTTTGTAGATGACACAGAGGTCGAGGTTCATATCCCAGACAAAGTATACTGGATAGTTTTCCCTAAATAGTTTACAACTCTCCCTTCACACAAATGAGCTACCTTCCACAAGGCTTTACCTCTCTCTCATTGCTACACCTTTAGTGTTATTAAACGTGGATAGTCTTAATGGTTAGCAAGACACGGTGTAAAATAAGAATGGGAAAACATTACTATAAGGTTTATGTATTGGTTAAGCTGTCCTGCAGACTATGCTTGCTATATAGAATATTTAACACATCACTATTAGGTCCAGGAGTAAGTTACACTGCACTTGCTGGGAATTCCATTTGTATGGAATTATTGAGAACTATAGATCTGCAAAGTATGGCTGTTTCTAGATTTGATTAGGAAATTATTTCCTTAGTTTGAATTTACTGTACCTTAACAAATTTATTTTAATCTTTACAGGGCGATTTCTTCACAGACATCTAAATGTGCTCTTTGTATCAATAAAATGTAGAATTGACTAAAAAAGTGTGGATACTCTTGTAGGAAAAAATGACTAAGATTTACAAGAGACCTATTTGAAGATGTTAAGTAACAAAGTTAATTTAAGTGTGATAAATCAATGTTTATAGACCATGTGAACAATTAATATATTTTAATATATCTAGACAATTTAGACTGAACTGTCTTGTAAAATGAATATATCAGGTGACTGTCCATCCCAGTGAATAATTACCTAAACCTTTAGTATCAAATACATAAGTCTGCTTTACAAGTTATCGATAGATAATTGTTTATTTAAATACCGTCACAATGTCATTCCTGAGCAACTTGAAGAAGGTGCTACACCTAGGAGGTGGCAATGATGCCAAGAAGAAGAAGGTTTTCAACAATATCAAGATGGATACTAACCCAGAAGATTATTGGGACATGGTCGGGGAGTTGGGAGATGGAGCATTCGGGAAAGTGTACAAGGTTAGTGCCGGGGTCTTTGTATACTATCTCTTCTTCAATACACATTTTTTTTTACCATATTGATGCATGTTTAGTGATCTGCTGGTTAATACAGTTTATTAAATCTTACTAAATAAATGCTTTGTTTTCACTTGCATGATGTATTATTTCAGAACTTGCCTATTTTTATTTTATTATGTAATCATAAATAATGTATTTGAAATTACTTCGGAATTAAATTGACCAATAATACATATATTTCACTTCATCACTTAATCTTACACTGAAGCATAGTTTCAATGGCATTTATGTTAACGGCCATCATATTGTAGTCTCGAGCCGCTAAGGACTTGTCAGTACAGACCAGGTTGCACTCAAATTTTATGTACTAGTAGCAATTAAAATCTTATTTAGGATTGTTCTTGAATACTGACAAATCTTAGGTGAAATGCACATTGTTTACTCTGAAATTAACAAACTCCCATGTGTATTATTACCCTAAGCATCACTCAGAGCAAGCTGTATATAATTGTCTTAATTTTGGACCCCTATTAAATAAATTTCTAATACGCCCTTGTTCAGATGGGGAGAGGAGGCAATTAATTAAAATAGTTAAAAAGAACACTAATGTTTTGCTGCTGCACAAAAACAAATATTTTCTAAACACTTTAGTGTATGCTTAAATGGTTTATTTCTATGTTTAAAATATACCATAAATTAAAGTAATAGTTAAATAAAACAGTTCTTAACATTTTAAACATGTTTACAATAAACAATAAACCATTTATTTTGTTCTTTTTTTAAAAAAAGGTTATAACCGGTCGCCAGTTCAGACGTTGGGTCACGCATATTTCAATAAACATAAGAGATGTATTATTCTATAATTTTACTAATTTAATAACATAAGATGGTATATACAATTAATTACAAATTCTTTCACAATGTCCTCTGATTTGACCTCAGAACTTTCCAAGTTTGACATCAGGATCTTCAGGTTCGTCAGGTGGTGGGTATTGTTTTTGTTGTACTTGGGTATCTTCAATTTTTTTCAGTTCTTTGTCATTGGGGGAATCTCCATGTTACCTGCATCTTTTTTTGTCGACCTGGTCCATCAGCATGTGTGGTATTTCTATACCAGGCTTGTGTGTATTGATTTAGCGCCACAAGTGTCAATATGAGTTTTACTGGTACAGCCTAAACTTCCTGCTTCAAGGTCAAACCACAATTCTTTGTTTTTTGAAAGCATATTTCCTTATTTAATTTTCTCACCATTTTTAAAATGAGCTAGTTACACCTAACCCATGCACATGCCCTATTTAAGCTACATCCTCTTATGAAATACCGGACACAACTGAACTGCTACTCGGTTTGTTTCTGGATGAAAATCCTGGTCATGGACCAGCTGTTCATACCTACCTAGAATTTGCATGCTCACAGATCGGAAAGCATTGTTGCATGACTAGGAATGCCATAATACACTAGGCGGTCGACATCCTAAGGATTCCAGTAATATACTATTTAGCTGTACCTATGTGTTTCTGTATCTGCACATTCTTAATTTTGAGGATATCCTGTTGTTGGTCACTTTTCAGTTCCCATTATCAAATTATTTATCAACCTTCTCATAGAATAGCTCAAAGAAATAGGAAAATTGGTACAGTACACCCACACAATCAAATTAAATGATGGGGGCATTTGATTTGTGGCCATGTTTACAAATATTTGTTTTAAAATTTTGATATATTTGTTTACAGTCTCTAAATAAATTGACCAATCAGTTTGCTGCTGCCAAAATGTGTGCTCTTGAAGGGGAGGATGACCTTTCAGACTTTATGATTGAAATTGATATTTTGTCCGAGTGCAAGCATCCAAACATTGTCGAACTCCATGAAGCATTTTTCTTTGAAGCAAAGCTTTGGGTAAGAAAATAATACTGTGTTTTGTGTGTTTTAATTTTTATTTTCATTAATTTATGGTCCAAAGCAAAAAGGGGTTCTTTTTAAATTTTCCTCTATTTTTAGTAGATGAGTATATTTGTCTAAACTTAATCTTCAATTTACCAATGAATTTCTTAGAAAACTTTAATGGTTGGTTTTAACTAATGATTAATTATGGGAAAGGTTGTATTAGAATAAGTGTACCCACATTAGTGTGTATAGGGGATGGGAATATACTTAAATATAGAATATATGTGCATTTAGCCTAGATTCAAACCTTGACCGTTTCATCAATGGCTATCCAGTCTATTATTAGATAGATGCCTTAGACCTTTTGATGAAGTACAGTTGTTTATATAGCTAATGGCTGAATCTTTATCGTTCTGATCAGTAAGGGGTAAAATGCTGTTTTGTCTTCTAGTTGCTGTGTTTATCAAGTAGTACAAAATGCTATTAGGCAGGGTGCTAACACTATATTTTGCTAGAATTTTATATATTTGAGGTATGGGAACTTTTTCAATCAACTGATTGAGCAAACAACTTACAAATTAACTTCATTTTAGGGCAGCCTGGTACTTTTAATTCAGTAGATAGAGATGCTCTTCCGAGTGAGCTAAAATCTGTAGAAGACACATGAGAAAGTAGGCATGTGATTGTATTTGCAGATGCTGATAGAGTATTGTGACGGTGGGGCCCTCGACTCCATCATGGTGGAGCTGGAGAAGCCCCTGACAGAACCCCAGATAGCGTATGTGTGCCAACAGATGACCGAGGGGCTTGTCTTCCTTCATCAGAGCAAGGTGATTCACCGTGACCTGAAGGCAGGCAATGTGCTACTCACCATGGCTGGCGGTGTCAAGCTAGGTACAAATATCCATATCCCAAAATAAAATACAGAAAGGTTTTGATTTGAATTCTTATTTGATCTACTAATTCCAAATCTAGTATTAGGGGTGTGTGAAGATCACTTTTTAAATGTGAAGCGAAGAAACTTGTGAAGAAAAGTCTAAGTCGAAACTGCCTAGGATTTTGGTTGTCACTTGTCACTTTTAATTTTATTTTTCTAGATCTTGTCAGTAAAAAGGGTCAGGAAAATTTCCTTGTTACTTAAAGACTATATTAATAACTAATGCACACAGGCTTACTGATAAGTTTAGTAACTTATCAATTAAGTTTTATTCTGAAAATTGAAAAATGACACCTGGACACGGGAATCGAACCTGGGGCCTTTGGCTCAATTTGGGTTCGATTCCCGTGTCTAGGGGTCATTTTTCAATTTTCAGAATATGATATCTTGATGGAGTAATCCTCAGTAAAAATCATAAATAATAGTATTTGATTCTTGATTAAGTTTTAATTTTTACTTACATTGTAGAGTTCATAATATTATTTTGCAAACTTTTCATATGCATGTCTGATTATCTGTATTTCTTTGATAATAATTATAAATAAAATTCTGTCTTTTTTTTTCCTACTTTCCATATTAGCCATTTTGAATAGTAAAGAAAATGTGAAGAAGCCATGAAAAACTTCTGTATCAAAATGCACTTGTAAATTTGTCACAGCTAATTCCAAAGAGATAGAATATTAAGGACCAAACATTAGACGCGAGCTGCGATGATAGCACAACTAAAGTGCTTTCTCTGCTTCATACCAGTAACCATGGTGTTATTTCTTTATAGATACTTTTATTTTTTACAAAAATAAAATTTGCGATGGTGAATATATTGTATTAACATTTACTTATCTGTTTTTAATTCATGCTTACATTGTGTTAGTTAAATTAATAGTCATTGTTAAAATTCTGTTTAGTAACTTTTAAAATTATCAAATATTGAAAAATGTAATATTTAGTAAGATAAAATTAAATCGTTTGAAAATTTATCGAAGTTTTACCCTTCTTTTATAATGTTTTGAATATGCAAAGTTTATTGTAGATGTCAAAGTCTAAGCAGATTTGACCCTCGACTTTAACTTGTCGAAGCTTCACACACCATTATATAGTACCCAAATCTAGTATCCATATCTCTTAGTTCTGAATCAAAATCCTATATCTGTATCTTAAATCTAAATTTAAATTATTAATTCAAACCATTAGCTCGAACTTTAAATTCAAAAATTAACTTTAAATTTTCATATTGTGAACTTTAATCTTTGAAACCATATGGTGAATCTAAATTTAGAATTTGTAGTCTTGGTCATGAATTTGAAAACTCTCTAACTCTTGAAATAAAGGTTAGGTGTATGAGGTTGACTCTTTACAAATTATTAATAGAAATTCAATTTCAATATATTAAATTATTTATGTGGAAGAAGGTACAAGATAGATGGATAGACAAAATAAGGGAACAAACACATTATGGCTTTTACAATGAAAAGAACACACTTTACATTGCTGCCACACTTCTTTAAGAAGAATGATCATCACCGCCCAATCCCCTGACCTAGTTTTCATTTTATTGAAACGTCGAACCTCATCAGGGAGGAGTGTGAAATGTGGCAATTCTCCCAAATTACACTTCCATTCCTACTCCCTAGAATAAGTTGATAGCCTGCATCGGGGGTTTCACATCACTATAATGTTAGACTGATTGTCGATTACAGGGGGACCCGCCCTCAGATCCTGGTTGAGTACAATGAGGGTGGTTCTTCTTCAATGATTTTTCACTCTGCATCCACACAAAAATATGGATAATCACCTCCTAAAATTCTTCCTTCTTCGCTCCTAGTTCATTACTGTAATTAATTTGTGTGTATAATCTGATCAAGTTCTTAGGAACAGTGAAAGAAGGGGAGAGAAAAGTCAATAGTATGTGTGTTGAAATAACAATGAAATAAATTGACTGAATAAAATACACAATGATTTGACTTTTGAATTTTATAAATGATCAAATCTTTCAATCTTGCACCTCACACAGGACTTTCGGGTTCGAAGACTTGGGCAGGTAGCCTAACTCTTTTAAATTATGTTATCCTCCACAGCTGACTTTGGTGTATCTGCTAAGAACAAGTTCACTCTTCAAAAACACGACACTTTTATTGGAACACCGTATTGGATGGCCCCCGAGGTGGTACTCTGTGAAACATTCCGAGATAATCCATACGACTTCAAGGTAAGTTTAATTTTTTTTAAAATTTGCTATTTGATGCCTCTTAAAATTGTTAGTGTAATGTTGCCTATATATTGCTAAATTCATTAGGGAGAGCAGTAAAAGGCTTATCCTAATGGCAAGTTTTTATTAAAACAAAATAATTACCACATTTCTCCAAATATAGGCTTCAAACAAATATGATTGTTTTGAAAGTAAAAATAAATAAATATTTAAACTGAAAATATGATCACTTTGAAAGAAAAAATACATCATATTTCCTTCTTGCTCTTAATGCATGCATATTTTACTAACAATACAGTGAGGCGCAATACATGGAGCCTACCTAGTGGGTTCCGCGTAGCCTCTCCTACTCAATTCGGATCTCACAGCCAAGTGACTTGGTGGAGTTTGGGTTGAACCTCGGTGGAAACCAGGTCAGGTGCAGACGAGATACAGGAGACTGGTCAAGACTAAAACCAGCAAGCATGGAACAGGGTTTGCTGTATGGCCAGTTGTCTTCCAGCTGAGTGGGCTGGGAGTGAGAGGGTTGGTGATGATGAGCTAAGTCATCATCATGCCCCATGGCTTCAGTTAGGGAAGGCTACCACCAATAGAAGGTCTACCTGAAGACCTATAAGCACCAGCCCCGTTACTCAGGTGTAGACTATGACAAGCTTAGTAAGCCGATGGCCGAAATTAACAAAAAAACTTGAGAAAACAAAGAATGTCGAATTTGAAAAATTGTTGTTTACTAATAGGGACTCTGATCATTGGAACATTGACTGGAAAAGTGGAGGAGATTGGGGACATGATGAATGAGAGAAGAGAGCCTGTCCTAGGTCTGAGTGAGATCAATTGGGGAGGGAGTGGTGAGGGAAGTAAAGAATAGCTTCATTCTGCAGTGGATGAGAAATAGTGAAGGAAGGAGAAACGCAGTAGGCTTCTTAGTTTTGAGAAAAGCTTTGTAGTGGGAGAACGGTTCCAGGCAGAGGCGGTAGGGATGAATGATCGGATTATAAAGATGACTTTAACTGACAAAGGAAAAAAAAAGGGAAGTGATGGAAGTGTATGCACCCCAAGTGGAATGGCCAGCAGAAGAAAAATACACGTTTGAGGAGGACTTATAAAGGTATATGGGAAACGAGTGTCAAGTAGTAATGGGGGATCTTAATGCAAATGTAGGAAAAAAGAGGGGAGTGTGCGAAGAGATGCTAGGGAAAGAAGGATGAGGAGAGAGAAACAAAGAGGGTAAAAGGCTGTTGGAGTTATGTGCGAGGAAGAAAATGAAAGTGGCAAATGGTCGGTATAAGAAGAATGAGAAAGCCATAAGATCGCTAGATACAGTTGGGATGTGGAGCAAAAATCGGTGATAGACTACTTTCAATGGATAAAGAAATGAAATGACAGATCGTAAACATCAAGGTAATACCAAGTGTGTCCTTAGAAAGTGACCATAGGTTGTTGTTGGCACACATAAAGGGATGGGAATGTTGGAGAAAGGTAGTAAGACAAGAAAGAAGAATAAAGGTGTGGAGGTTAAAAAATGAAGAGGAAAGAAAGCTGTGCCTAGGAAAAGTGAGAAGCTTAATACCCAAGGATAAAATGCAAATTGTAGAGGTTGAATGGGAAAGGCTTAAGAACATTTTGGTGGGAGCTGCAAAGGATGTATGTGGGAGGACAAGTGAAAAGAGGATGTGAAAGGAGAAACCCTGCTAGAATGACAGGGTTAATGAAGCAGGGGAGGAGAAGAATAAATCAATTAGAAGGAGTTTGAAGATTTAGAATGAGGAAACAGAGGAAGAATTTAGGAAGAAGAAAAGAATCCAGGAAATATTGGATGCAAAAATGGACAGCAATTCTGGAATGGGACGTGGAAGGAAGTAAAAAGGTAATATAGCCAAGTAAGAAACAGAAGCAGAGAGAGAGAAGACAAGAAGATAGAATGATGGGATGAGGAAGGAAAAACGTTGAAGACATGAGAGGAAGAAAAGGAACTCTGAATGAAATATTTTGAGAAAATGTTCAACCTGGAAGAGGAAAGGGATGAGAGAAAAACAGAGGAGCAGAAAGAAATAGTAAAAGAGGAGGAAAGAGATGAAGGACACATTAAAGAGGATGAAACACTTTAAAGCACCGGGTTTGGACGAACTGACTGGAAATGATGTGCAGCAGGTGAAGTAGCTATACTATGGTTATACAGAGTGTTAAGAGTGGTTTGGAAGAACAAGGTACAGGAAGAATGCAAAAAGTAAGCTATAATACCTATTTTCAAGAAAGGGGACAGGAAGAGGTGAACAAATTATAGGGGATAATGGTGATGCACCACTGTACAAAAATACATGAAGATACTGGAAAAGAGAATAAATAAAAATGAAAGGAAGTTGAGAGAAACAGCATTGATTTTGGGAACAAAGGTCTTCAATAGACTTAATCTTTGCCATATGACAGCTGATGGAAAGAAGGTGTGAATATGAGAAAGACTTGGTAATGATATTTATGGATGTGGAGAAGGCATATGATAGCGTGGATATAAATAAAGTTTGGAAAGCAATGGAGGAGGTCGAAATGTAAAGAGGAGTTGTAATGTGAAAAACATGTCTAAGGGTAACAGGAGTTTTGTCAAGACGAAGAGTGGAAGGGCGAAATGGTTCCAAATAAAAAATGGAGTGAAGCAGGGTAGTGAGGACCCTTTCACCTTAAATATTTGTAATAGAAATGGAAATGGCCTTGAACAAAGTGGCATTAAAATTTGGGTAAGAAAGAATGAAAGTCATGATGCCTGCTGTTGACTTGATGGTATGGGGGAAAAGGAAGAGGAAGTACAGAAACAACTAAAAGAATAGGACCCACCTCAGTGGCGTAGTTGGCTAACGCGCTGGTCGTGTTGAGCTGCTCCACTGCTGAGGACAGGGAGATCGAGGTTCGAATCTCGGTCGGGTGAACTTGGGGTGGTTTTTCCTAAATGGTTTTCCAATCTCCCTCCACGCAAATGCGGGCTCACTTCCTCTAATTCAACCTTCCCAATTCCTAATCCATTAGCGTAATTAGTACTTAAAAACGTATAACGCGAACGGGTAGTAAGACGTGGTGATAAATAATAATAAAAGTTTGGTTAGGCCTAGATAGGAACAAACACACTCCCCTCTTCATGTCTTCTTAAACTCTTGCACTTTACACTTCTTCAAAACTTCCACAGTTTCACATTAGTTTGAATTTTCAGGAATATTAATTGTTCATTAATGTCTCTTCATATGAAAAATAAATATTTACAAAAATTCAAACAATGTGCAACTTTGGAAGTTTGAAGAAGTAGGAAGTGTAAAAGTGTAGAAAGAAAACAGAGAAGTAGGTTTGTTTATATCTAGGCCTAACCTAACTTTCCTTTCAGGTTGGCTTCCTTCACTATTACTTTACATTATTGTAGAGTGTTTCTTCATTGGCTTTATAAAAAGTTAACAAATTTGACATTTTAATAAGCTAATATATCCTTAAAATATGCTCTCTATGCATAGTTGCACATGTGGGCTGTATGGTCTCTCATTATACATATTGAGAAATTTACTTCAATTCGATTTTTAATGCTTATAAAAGTTGATGTTGATACTTTAAAATTAAAGCTAATATGACTAAAATAATATTTCTAGCAAACAATATTAATTAGCAAATGCTTTTTTTTTGTGCATAAATGTGGTAAGTTTGGTAAAATATGTATTGCAATAAATAAGATCAACATTGATTTTAAACTGGTTAACCAACATAATAACTAAATAGTTACTAAACTAGAGCTATTTTTGTAGCTACATGTATTAATTAATACGAGTTTTAAAACATTTACTATAAATATATTCTTGACATTACATTTTTAATTTAACATAAATTATTATTATTATTTAATTATTAGTTTTACTACCTGTTCAGGTTATACACACGCTAATGTGTAATGGTAGGGTGATTGTGAGATGAAATGGAGGACCTACATCTTAACGCGGAATTCGAACCACGGTGGAGGCCTGGCATTTCCCACATTAACAAGATGTAACATAAATTATTATTTTAGAAAGGGACCAGATATAAAAGGTAAAAAGAATCATTCAATTATATAATAATCTTCCTAGCTATTTTTATTTTCATTCCTTTGTTATGGTAGCACAATTAAACAACTTTAATCAAGTATAATTCAAAATGGATATTATTACTATTATTATTATTATTTAGCACCGCGTCTTACTAACCGTTCTGGTTATACGCTTTAAGTACTAATTACACTAATGGATTAGGAATTGGGAAGGTTGAATTAGAGGAAGTGAACCCGCATTTGCGTGGAGGGGGAGTGGAAAACCATTAAGGAAAAACCACCCCCAGTTCACCCGACCAAGATTCGAACCTCGATCTCCCCGTCCTCAGCAGTCTAGCTCAACAAGACTATTGCGTTAGCCAACTATGCCACCGAGGCGGGTCAAAATGGATGACAAAATTGAATAAATTTACCGGTTGAAAGTGGTTTTAAAGCTCTGTTATGTTATTAATGTGAAAATTGAAAATAATTTTTAACAAATTGTTAAATGAATGATTTATAAGTGGGAATGCTGATATTATCTCAATTAAATAGACTATGCTTACTGTTGCATTTTAAAAATTGATTATCAAGTACATTAAATGGAAGCTTGAAAATGACAACCCTTACAGAACTTTTGATCTCGATCTTGAGCTTAAGCCACGAGATCGGCTCGAAGCTCGGAATACGAGTACTCGCAGAGCCCTAGAATAAAGTTTAACACAGACACTTAACACAACTCTTTGTCTCTTAGAAAACATTAAGGTATAATATACAGCCAGAATATGAGCCAAAACACTTAGCTGCATATGTAAACAACTTTTGAATCTTTGTACTAATAATACCTTCCTGATGTCTGCTCATCATACTAATGGTGGTAGATTAAAAATGTACTTGACCACACATAATGTTGGACTAAAGAGTTTAAACTCATACTTACAGAGCTATAATGTGTGGTTCTATGTGGCCTTAATTTCCAATGTGTTGCCAACCTAATCCTAAGTTTTAAATCATACATTAAATAACCATAGTTTTATTTTATATTTACCAACATTGATGGGCTTGCCCGGGGGTATACTGAGGGTTATTTTACCTATATGGTTGCCCACTCTTCCTTCACTCAAGTGTCGGTAAACTTGTTATAGAACATACCTTACTCATCCCCATCCCATTGACGCAATTAAAATGTTTCTAGCCTGGATACCATTAAAATTACCTTTTAATAAAACTCACTTTATTTGGGGGGAAGATAGGACACTTAACAAAATTTTGCCCATGGGTGCCCTTTTATTGTCACAGGTCGACATATGGTCCCTTGGCATCACCCTGATTGAGTTCGCCCAGATGGAGCCCCCGAACCATGAGATGTCCCCCATGCGCGTGTTGCTCAAGATCCAGAAGTCAGACCCTCCAAAACTGGACCAACCTTCCAAGTGGTCCCGTGACTTTAACGACTTCATCTCCAAGTGTCTCATCAAGGATCCTAGTCAGAGACCAACCGCAGAGGATTTGTTGAAGGTATATCTCAAAATTGGCAGCTGGAAGCTACAAGGTCTAACGTCAATTTTAATTTCAATTTATTTTAAATTGGATTTGAGCTATTGTTAGAGACCCTGATTAGTGGTAAATAAAACAATTCATCATCATCAGCAGCCTGTGGCAGGGTCTGTTTATTAAAATGCCTCCATCTTCCTCTAGCCTTTAACCATTCTTATTCCTTTAATTGCTTCCATTCTTCTCCTTTCACTTGCACACTTTCTGTGATACACTCCTCCCACATTTTTCTTGGCCTCCCTTGCAGTCTTTTTACTACATAGTTCATTGCCATCATTTTCTTTGTCATCCTCGGTTTTTCAACGTCATTACATTGCCATACCATTTCAACCTTTCTTCCTCTACCATCTCATTTACTTCCTGTATTCCCATTCTTTCCTGAAAACCTTCATTCCTAATCTTTGTTCCTATGTCCATCCACCATTCTTCCTCCTTTAATATCCTCCATTCTCCTCCTCTCACTTGCAAACTTCCTGTTATCTGCTACTCCCATGTTTTCTTTGGTCTCTCTTGGAGTCATTTCCATTCATACTTCAACTCCACCATTCTCCTTTTGATTCTTTCCTTTTATATTCTCATTATGTGCCCATGCCACCCCACCCTTGGTTCCTGTACATGTATTTCATATACCCCATGTATTCCAACTTTTGGTTGCTCATATTCATTTCTAATCTTATTTCTCCTGATGATAGCTAGTATACTCCTCAAACCCTTAATTTCCATTACCTCAACATATCAACATACCTTGCCTTATCCAGGTTTTTGCTGCATATTTAACCAAGCTACCCTATTGCTCTGCATATTCTATTCATTAAATTTTAAAATTTCATAACTATATCTTATGTATGAAATAAAGTGCATTGAGCAAAATCAATTTGTATTAAATAAAATGATAGAATAGTAGGAAAATAATAGAGCACAAATAAAACTAAAATCATCAACATATTTACAAACACTTTAATATCCCAATGCTATTATAGCATCTTCCTCCCGAAGAAGTATTAGTAAGACTAAACAGGATGTTGTCTCCAGTGATGCTAAAATGATTGGGAAGGATGAACATTTATTTGGTGGAGTTGAAATTCTCTGAAGGTTCCTTTTTGATCTCTGGATGGTAGGTGTGGTAGTGTAGCCTCTGGGTTGAAATTAATGAATATTTAGGTTGGGTGGTTTTATAGACTTTGTGATCCATCGATGTGCCAGTTCCTATCTTCGAGTTCTGAGTGGAATCATGTAGTCATGTACTGAAACTGATTTTCCTGGATTCTTTATTTTGGTGTCATAGTGGTGCCCATTCATTCGTTTATGGAAAGTTTCAGTGGTGAGTCAAAGATATTGTGGTGAAAATTGTTGGCATTCTAATTGGTAAATTATGTTACTGGACTCACATTTGCAACTGTCTTTGAATTTATAGATAGAGTTGGTGATGTTGCTAAAGAAAGTGGCTGCTGGATGATGTATTTAACAGGTTTTGTAATTGCTATAAGGTTGAGAGCCTTGTTTTTGTTGAATGAATTTTGTGTCAACAAGGCTCATGACAAGGCTAACATGCTCCTCACAAACTTTATTTCCCTGGCCTCCATTTTCCTATTCTCTTACATTCATTGTCCTTGTTTTTGCTGCATATGTGACAATAGATACAAAGTACACTTTTCTTGTAGTTGTTTCTGTACTTCCTCTTCCTTCACTCCATATACTATAAAATCATCAGCAAACATCATGACTTTCATTCTTTCCTACCCGAGTTCTCTTGCCACTTTGTTCATGACTCCACTCCATTTTTTATTTGGGACCACTCCGTCCTTCCATTCTCTGTCTTAACGCAGCTCCTATTATCCTTATAGATGCTTTTCCCTCTCATTAAAACTCTTCTTTCCAATTCGGCCTCCTGCATTGCTTTCCAAACTTTATTTATATCCATGCTATCATATTCTTTCTCCACATCCATAAATATCATTACCAAGTCTTTCCTATATCCATACGTTCTTTCCATCAGCTGTTGTATGGCAAAGATTAAATCTACTGTAGACCTCTTCCGTTCCTTTCTTTCCACTTTCCTTTCATTTTATTTCTTATGCTCTTTACTAGTATCTTCTAATATATTTTTGTAAAGTCGCACATCAGCATTATTCCATCTATAATTTGTACACCTCTTCCTGTATGTTTTCTGGAAAATAGATATAACCCTTTTTGCAGTCTTCCGGTACCCTGTTCTCCCTCCAAACCACTCTCAGCACCCTTTAAACCATTGTATGCCTACTTCACCTGCTGCTCTTATCATTTCCAAAGTCATTTCATCCACACCTGGTGCTTTGCCTTATTTCATCCTCTTTAATACGTCCTCCACTTCTTTCCTCTTCTTGGGCTATTTATTCCTGCTCCTCTGTTGCACTCTTATCCCTTTCCTCTTCCAGATTGAACATTTTCTCAAAATATCTCATCCGTAGTTCCTTTTCTGCCTCTCCTGTCAACATTCTTCCTTCCTCATCCCATCATTATAACTTCTTGTCTTTTCTCTCTCCTCCTTGTCGCTTATTATAGGCCATTTTGAAGGTTGCAAACTTGTTAGACAAATAGATTAAATTATTTTCACAAGAAAATAAAAGAACCTTTGTGATCATAAAACTGCGGCAAGTCTTTTAAAACATGTTTGAAAACTAAAACGAGCCATTTATTGTAGTTTTCGTTGTGGCTTCACGTTATATTAATTTGCACTAATAGCGTGTTAATGTTAATTTATTTTTAAATAACTATGTTGGGGTTAAATTGGAAAGAGGTATTGAGAGGACTAAAGCTATGGAGAAATACATCTGTAAAGTACATACAGTTTTAAAGGATTGAAAGAATTTTATGTGTTTTCTAAGAATACGCTCACTAAGTTTGTTTTTAAATACCACTTTTAGTGTTAAAAGTAAAATGTATCTGAAAACAAATACCTATAATATACACCCCTGGTTCTCTCTACGTAGTTGAATTTTTTCCAGTGCCCATTTATCAACTGCACCCTGGACTGCAAACCTCTCCGAGACCTCCTCTTGGAATACAGGGCAGAAGTTGTTGAGGAGGAGCTAGTGGATGATGAAGCAGAGGTAAGTTCCTTTCCTGTCACACAGTGGCTAGTCACAGCTTGGCACTAGAGACTTGATGAGAATATTAGTGTCGGGGTTGTTGTTACTCAGATTGTATTTTGTGTATATAATGGGCAAAGATATTTTTTTTTACATTCAATTTTTCTAAAAATTTGTGTTAGATTTCTGCCAAAGATGGGTTGAATATATTTTATTTTCAAATCTTAAAAAACACAAGCATAAGAGGTTAACTTTTCACATTAACATTGTTTATATAGTCTTTCTTTAATTCTTATTTTGTTCACAATAATTGTTAAGTTATAATAGAAAATGGAGATTGTAACATAATGAGAACACTTTCTTGCTATAATGAGAATTTGCATTAGCTAAGTAGTGAATTAATGGACTTGTGTGTGGTTGTTAGATTTGTGCTATAATTATGTTGAGCTAAATCATTAATAAAATTTCAAATCTTAAGTTTATTTTGAATCCTCAAAACTAGAATATTCTTAGTGACTCAAATATTCATCTCCCTACCATGCATCTCTCCCCGAAAATATTTTCCTTATGAATAGCCATCTAACTTTTGGCACAAAATCTCATTTACTTGACTTTTTATTGCAAAATTGTTAAACTTATTTTGCCATAAGTTGAATCAAGTAATTTTTACACTTACAATTCAATCACTTTAGATTTTTGACTTGTTAATGATTTTGTAATGTAAAAAAAAAGCACAGAGCAACAAATATGATAAAGAAGTTTTGTGTTTTAACTGTATTTTCTTGACAAAGCTTTGTAATAGTCTAAGCTGGATTTTTTTTTGCGCTAAGTCTAAAATACATGTAATTTTCAGAATTTCTTTGTTAATGAAATGTGTTTCTTTTAGCTTATTCTATTTTTGGTGATGGTGAATTCTTCTTTATCTTCTGGCTTTCTTTAGAGGTCTGTGAGCTCAAATATTTTTTTCCCCATTCTGATACAAGCTCAAGGGATCTCAGAAAGGAGTAGAGCTTACATTAATTAAATACATAATTTTACACTATAACTATCTAAATTTAAAAATGTATAGATATGTATATAATTTAAATGTCACATTTCTTGTTTTTCTTGAATTTTAACCTCACTTTTTTTTTCATGACTCCTATTCATCAACATTTGCGATTATATCTTTTTTCATACACCACCCTACGATTAAAAATAGGTTATTTATTTAATGCTTGTATGTTTAATTGTACTTGTATGGCAAAAGTTTGGATACCAAAATCATAGTTAGATTACAAATATAGCCACATCAATTATCATATTTGTACATTTTAAAAATGACACCTGGACATGGGAATTGATCCCAGGATGCTTGGCATGGTGACTAAACACAGAGAAAATGGGGGAAACCTGTAAAAGTCAAGGAATTCTTTAATATCAGGGAAATGGTGGGGAATTTGATTTTAAAAAAAATTCAGGGAATTTAAATACTTGACTGATTCTGCAGCTAAACATTAAAAAAAGTGATAGATTTGGTTTCTTGATGTCAACATAATGCATCAATTGATTAGATATGTCTGTGATTAATGAATAGTGGTACAGGGTTTGCTCTATAACACATTTGCACAGGCACAAATAATACCCTTTTAATTACTAGAAAAACAACTTGAACCTATAAGAATGTTGATATTTGCCAGCTTAGAATTTTTAGAAAATATTTTATCGATGTACTAAACGAAAATATTCCCATTCACCGAGAAAATCCATAAAAATGCCAGGCCTGGAATTTTTTTAAATGATCTGGAATAATCAGGGAATTTTATAGTAAAAGTTGTGTTCACCCTGCCACATCTTATCATACCATTGATACTGTAGTAATTTTCAACACCTGGATTCTTAAGTTCTCAAATCCCAGTAAATGGAAGGACTGGTATAATGATATTAAAATCAAATCTAATTTCTTTCAATAACATTAAGAATTGAGGTTATCTAGGTATTGAATATGACATCCTCAATATTGAAAATAACTCTTATATTTAAAATATAATAAAATGTATTTATATAATAAAGGAAATTGATAAAACTAAAGAAAAAGGAAAAATAAACCACTATGAGTAAAATTGATGAAGAAAGCCCACCTAGGGAAAGAGGAAAAAATGTGGGAAGAATCCAATGTACAATACAATGTACATTTCTAACAATCTTTCTTTAAATACAAAATGAAGTAATCCATTGTTTGTGTTATTTGTACTCTCTTCTTTCTTCTTTGTGTTGGATAAAGGCAACAGTGCCGAAATATTATTCTATTTGTGTTAAAATGTGTGTGTGACTATTTCTACTATAGAATACAGAAGAAAGGAAGAAGATTTCACATTTATGCATTGAATTCTTCCTACATTTTTTCCTCTTTCCCTAGGTGGTCTTTCTTCACCAACTTTACTCTTAGTAGTTTATTTTTCCTTTTTCCTTAGTTTTATTATTTCCTTTATTATATAATTATGTAGCCATTGGGCCACCTCATTTTTAAACAAAACACATTTGAAATTATAATAGCATTAATATTTTTACATTGTAAATAACTTATTCTGCACATTTCATAAACACCAACCAGACAAGTAAAAAGAAGGGTAAACATTGAGTCATCCATCCATCATTAGACATAGAAATAAATAGCCTTATGCAACAAGATTTAATTTGCCAACCATATGGAGCTGTTTAGTTCAAACTCAGCCTTACATTAATGTCTCAGGCTCGACCTTGAAATTTGAATACTCACCTTTTTAAGGAATTAAAACAAGATGTCTGCTTGTAACATTTTGTACTAATGTGCTCATAAATGATTGTTAATTTGTCCTCACGATAACCTTGCATTTTTACCACCTCTTTTTAATGAACTGTACTTAACCACTTCTTACATAGAAACAATATTTCTTTCAGAAATTGAATCATCGGCTAGTACAATAATTTTGCAAATTATAATATTTAGATTTTCTTCATTATTGCTAAAGTCTTATTTCGGTATAAACAAGTAGGTATTTTTAATTTCTGACTTAAGTTCACATCAATTTGAAGTTCTATTCAAGTTTGAGTTATAAAGAACAATATTTGCACTAAGTGTTTCAAGTTGCATTTGTTTAGTACTGTAGAGCTCTGCAAAAACCATAAACTCATACATAAATTTTTAGCAAAAATTTTTTTTTGTAAATTTTGTAATAATATTCAACAGAATTTAATTCAGCTGGAAAGAGTTTTATATTTCTTTATAATCGGACAAAAGGAAATATCGAGTGACTATTTGATATGCAATAATACCTTAAAATTTGATCAAATTAATTAAACTATAACATTTCAAAATACATGTTTTTATTCTAGTTGAAACAAATATCTAAACAAATCACAAACTTTGATTTTAGAGTACTAATCCCCACCCCTCTGGTTTTTACAATCTTTTCTAGTAGTTGCCATTTTGATTGGATTGTTTATTTATGGAACAATCATGTGTGGGTATGTTAACGTGTGTCAATGTCTCGTTAAATCGGTTGTTTTTCTAAGAATGTAACTATGTACTGGTCGGTGTTTCAATTGTTTCCTTTATTGTCTTATCTGTTGTAAATTTATTTCATGCTTGCAAATGTATAGAGGGGTAGGAAACAGAAAAAGCACCGAGAACAATATCAACGAATTGGTAAGGTTCTTTCGCTTGTTTCCGTTGAAAAAGGCACAAATTGCCGAATGCATGTTTCTTTTAAAGTTTTGGCTGATAGCAACTTTATTTGATGTGTTATGAATCGAATAAAAATACTAAATATAACACAATTCCATTTTTAAAATATTTAAATCGTCATTTTTCTGTATCTTGAATCGAAGTCTGAATACCAGCAAACAGTAAACATAGATGTTCAACTTTTCCACTGTAGTATATTTTTCCTTCAATTTTGATTTTTCTCACTTTAATTAATTGTTTGCTATCTAAAATAGGAATAGTGATTAAATATTAAAATCTATTTATTTTTATTAATAATTGTTAATTTATTATTATAATTATTATTATTAATAATAAGTAGAGACATGCAAAAGGTGAGGTTATTTTTAGGTGAAAAGTGGTGTTATTAATTACATAAATACGAGTCAAATTCGTATTCGTTACAAGAAACTAGGATCAAACTGTCTAAATTTTTTGTTCAAATTGTGTATTTAACTATTTACTAACCTATTTGGAGAAAAATCAAATATAAATACTCACAAAACACCTTATGCCTAGCAATATCAACCTCGATATATCAATATCATTACCTTTGAATCTTACAATTGCAATATCGAAATAATCGATCATCAAGACTCGGGCTCTGCGAGTACTCGTATATCAATCTCAAGCTTGGTGCTTAAGGTGGAGTGCTAGTTAGCGTGAGCTTAGGGCAGTATTTTTGCAGTTTTTATAGCACAAACATCTTTTGGCCAAAATAAATCAAATATTTCTTCTATAGAAACATAAGAGTTTTGTTTTCTGCACATGCTAATCTCAACAGTGGTTGAATATCCGTCATGATCATGGCGGTATTTTGTGACAAACTTTTCTCTTTATTTAAAAAGTTTGTCACCAAATGCTGCCATGCTCATGACAGATATTCAACAACTGTTGAGGTTAGCATGTGCAGAAAACTAAACTCTATGATTCTATAGAAGAAATATTTGATTTATTTTGGCCATAAAATGTTTGTGCTATAAAAACTGCAAAATTAATGCACTAAACTCGCTCTCACTAGCACCCCACCCCGCCTTAAGCTTGTTCGAGCTTCTACTTGATGTACTTAATAATCAATTTTTAAAACAATGGTAAGCACAATGGTAAGCATAGTCTGTTTAATTGAGATAATATCAACATTTCCACTAATAGATCATTTGGTTACTTAACAAATTGTTAAAAAATAATTTCAATTTTCACCTTAATAATGTAATAGAACTTTAGAACCACTTTCGACCAGTAAATTTATCCAATATTGTCTTCCATTTTGAATCATACTTGTTTTGAGTTGTTCACTTGTATTGCCATGACAGTGCAATAAAAATAAAAATAGCTAAGAAGATACTAAATAATTGAATGATTCTTTTTAATATTTTTACCTGGTCCCTTTCTAAAATAATAATTTATGTTAATTTAAAAATGTAATATCAAGAATATATTATTATTTTAAATGTTTTCAAACTCGTATTAATACGTTTAGCTACAAAACTGGCTCTAATTTAGTTACTATCTAGTTATAGGACTATGTTGGTTAACTTGTGTAAAATCATTGTTGATCTTATTTATTGAAATAAATATTTTACCAAATTTACCACATTTATATTAATCCACTATTTTACGAAACTGAAAATCCAATTTACTTTCAAAACTAGAATCCAAATCTTGAAAAAAATAATTATAAATATAAGATGATGAAATATAAATACAAATAGTAAGTAAATTTTAATGCTCTTTCTTATAATCCATTCATTATAACAATGCTACATTGCGTTAAGTGTTAAATTACTTGTTTGGAGCCTGGTTATTAAATTCATCCTATAATTATTAATGGTTCTGAACCACCAATAAGCACATATTTATATTTTTTTTAAGGATTTGAATCTTGAATCCTAAATTTTCTCATATCCTCGAATGTGTAATAGCCTAAATATCCAGGGGATTTAGGGTCCCAGTCCTACTTTATGTTTTATCAATCATAATTGATATTAACCAATGTTAATACATTTCAAATTAAACTTTAGAATGATAGGTAAATTCATACAAAATGTTAGAAATAGTTGGTTGTTTAACACTTCAAAAAACATATAAAATAAAAATACAAAATATTAATCATTTGCTTTTGGTTAAAAGAGAATAGGACTCCAAACACAATAATATAAAGTTAAGTATCCTCAACAAATTAGTACAGTGGTTTTTATTATTTTGTATTTCTGTTTGTTAGTTTATTCCTTCAAGTAATCTCTTCCTGTGAATACTAATACTTTAAACCCAATTGAAAATAATAATTCAATGTAATTTTATATATTAATGTTTGAAATTAGCTACTGGTATTTTCTATTTAGTATTACTTTGATATACAGCTGGGGGGATAAAAACATAAAAGGAAAAAAAAAAAATCACAATATTTTTTTACAATGAAAATAATATCACAGTTCACACTTTCACTGGCTGCCTCTTAAAGAAAATCAATTGTTACCACTCATTCCCCCAACCTTTGTGTCATTCTATCAGAACTTATCATCAGGAGGGAGTGTGAAACGTGCAAAGCAAATTTCTAAAAGAGGAACGAAAAAAGAAATCTTTAAAGAGTGATAGGGCACTCAGATAGGAACATATAGAAGAGAGAGTATAAAAGACAAACACAGGAAATGAGTATTGGATGTGAATATATCTAGAGATGTCACGATTCCTATTTTTCTCGATTCCGATTCTTAGTTCAACCTCAATTTTTTGATTCTTGAACATTTTCTTTTTCATTATTTTTCCAAACATCCAACCTCATAAAAAAAATTAAGGTATTAAACTTCAGAACATCTTATTAGACATTTATTAAACATGTTAAATGTCTTGAAAATTAAAAATCTAAACAAACTCAAAATTAATAAAACAAGTTGTGGGTTTTATAATGGGAAGAAGAACACATTTCACACATTACAAAAATTTAAATACATCCGCCATAACTCATCCAACATATATTAGCTCGCCAGAAATTAGTGATGAAGTTTCGGCAACGATGTATCGATATATTGAAGACATCGAACTATACTCTAAATCTATTAAACTAAAATAAATATAACTTTTTTGCTTTATTTTGACTATGTCGATTTTTGTTCTATTTTTTCTAAACTTGTCTCATAGAAATATCTAAGCAAAACATTAAAAATTGTAAAGTGACGAAGAATATAATTACAGGAGAGTTGCCATCTTAATTTGGTTGAAATATTGTAGCTTTCGATATACACATTGTGATTAATCAATTAATGATAGATATATCAATATATTTAGGAAAAATTGCCATCCCTAATCTACAAATATATATATCAATTGTTTTTAGAATCGAGTCATGTATTCTGACAGACTCACTTAGCTTTTACTTTAAGAAAGTGTGTCATCGTTGTTAAGTTTTTACCTTTTGTTACTGTCATAATGTCGGATAATTATATTCAAGACTATTTATTTTTTATGTAAAACAATTAAAAATGTTAGGGTTGTATTATATTCAGGATTATACTATATTTTTGCCAATATGATATATTTATAGTTTGCAGGCATTAAAGTGAAACAGCAACTAAAATAATATGAGATATAATCGATTATTACCTATTCTGAATGTTGCCGTTTTGTTTTTTATTGAATCTGTTGACTGGTCGACCCCTTTGAGGACTGTCTTTGACGGTGCCGGTACCTAACACTTATCTCTCCAATACTAACACTGTTACTTTTCTTGGAGGTGCCTTCTAAAATAACAGTTGGAACTTTATCATAATTTGTGGCATTGTCTGCCCAGTGTGCGGTCTTTCGGGGATCCAAACACTTGCAAATAAGCACTCTTCAATCAAAATACTACTTATATCTGCCATCTTACGATCCCTTTAATACAACATTCTGCCCTCATCTGAAAACCCTATGTTATATTGTAGTGATGTTTATTTCACCAGTCACCGCTACCAACCGTTTGTTTATTCTTGTTGTTGCCAAAACACGGTAGATGTCACCAGATGTTATTCCAAGTATTTCTTAGTTATATTAATAATAATAATATCCACACAACTCTTGGGCATATGATAACTTATGGCCCACCCTTGGGAGTTCTCACATGGGATCACATGGGTTTTCACAAAAAAAATATACTAATGTAGGTTAACTTTATTTAAACTAATCTCCTCATCTCTCGCCTTAAATTAAGTAGTTTTGGTCCATTTACTGTCTCTTTCGGTTTAAAAATTCATAATTATTTTCTTAAATATAAGTTAAGTAGTAAAATAACAGATAAGTAATTTGTTTTTTAATATTAAGTATATAATTTTCCTAGCTGTGTGCTTGCATTGTCTTTCATTTTTGTGTTTTTGTCTAACACACTGTGTTTCTGTCGTGCATGCGGCTCTCCTGGGCCCCGCCAGCCAAACTGCATGCTTTCTGAGGTAACCTCACCTGGCGAACCATAACTCCTTTCACTGCTTCTTTTTTTATACATGTGAAAACCTTTAAATTCTTTCCATGTATAGGCCGGGAAGCTCTTGTTCAAGTTCGTTTGTTGGTTTGTATGTCTTCCACACAAATGGGGACTTCTGAACAGACACCAGAGATCAGTCAGCTGAATGGCTGCTTTATTTTCTGAAAAATGTCAGGTTTTGTTTTCTAATAAGGCAAAATATTTTTGAAATAGATTGTTTAAGTTATTAATAAGTCTGAAAGTATAATTGTGTTTGCCTCAAAGTTAAGTTGACATGATCTCTTTTGTCAAAGGCATCACTCGTGTGATAGTCTGGATTGGGGGTGGCACAGGAGGTCAACATTTTAATATCAGCAGGTACACCGGGTAGGCCGGAGTAGTGGGGGAGGGGGGGAAGTATTTTTCCCATCCACCATACACTTTGATGCAGATGCATTTACTTAAAACAACCTTCCTCATCTCTACTCTTTAGACTAAGTCATTAATAACCCTCTTATTAAATAGTGGTAATGTTCTAAAAATAGTCCTCAAGAACTCTTCACATGTGTTTCTTATCTTGCACGCGCAACAAATTGAAGGATATAGGTAAATAGAGTAAAACCTCATTGTTAGAATAGCAATGCTGTTGCTGATTGATATTATTTTTTTCAGGAGCACCGTGCCTCCCAGTTGCCATTGGATCTGGGAACAGGAGAAGATGACTCAACCTCTCTTAAGAGCGACACTGATGTGAAAAGTGAGTTGTGCAGGGCAATCATTTCTAGGTCCTTCCTCTTTATCTTTGTCACTTTTTGTAGGGGGATGGGTGTGTATATGTAACATGCACTTTTCAAATACACATTGCTACCTATGCAAACCCTATGCATACAGGTCATTGTATTATCACCACACAGCCTACAAATCTGCTAACATGCTCCTCACAAACTTAATTCCTATGACCTTCACTTTCCTAGTCTCTCTTCTATTTCCATGTTTTTGCTGCATAAGTGACTTTTAATAAAAATTATGCTCCTTACAGCACTTCCTTATATAGTTCAGGGTAATTTCTCTTCTCCATACTACTACTATGACTCTTAAAGCTGACAAAGAAAATAAAGAGAGCTAAATGTTAATTTACTTTGTTAGGGTGAATTAATTTAAGTACTGATAAGTTAATTTAATGGTGACTTGTTAAGTTTGTCATTATGCTGGGCATAACCATTAATAAGTAGTTCAAGATCTATAAAAAACAATTAAAAATTTAGAAAATAAAATATCTCCAAATTTAATATACCATAAAAATTTAGAATCTTTAATATCCTAAAGGAGTCTGCCTCGGTGGCATAGTTAGTTAACGCGTTAGTTTTGTGTTGAGCTAGACTGCTTAGGATGGGGAGATCGAGTTTCGAATCTCGCTCAAGTGTACTGCAGGGTGGAGGGAGGTGTGTGTTCCTAAATGGCTTCCCACTCTCCCTCCAAACACATGTTGGTTCACTTCCTCTTTATTCAACCTAATAATTCCTAACCCATTAGCGTAATTTGACACAACTTAAACCATTTGATTACTATACCACTTAATGTTTCATGTATTGCCCATCAGTGCCAGACGCGGTCCCACCACCTTCTAGGAAGGACTTGCCTGACGGGCTCAAGCGGGAAGGTGACAAGGAAGTGGAGGGGGTGGAAGAAAGAAAGAAGGCCCGGAAGGAAGAGGAGAAGCCTGCCTTGGCACCTGGTGACAAAGGGCCAGTATGTGGAATTATATTTATAGTCATATGTTTATGATAAAATAAATATTAAATTCTGTAATATTTTTTGTCTTTTGTTGTTCAGTAATATGGTGGAATATATATAGGTTATACTTCCACTATAGACTGGACTGCTCATGAAGGTATGGTTGGGGTTAAAATCCTGACTGGGTGTACACACCAAAATAAGTATTCAGAACAAGTTGAGAACTAGCTTCAATCTTGCTGCAAAATTTTGAGCAGGGAATATTTTAAGCATCTACACTGGGTTACGAACTGAGGATTTCAAATCTCAACTTTGAAATTTCATTTTCCTGGCTAAGTTCCCTTACAAGTATGAAACAAGGTGTACATGATGCACACCCAGAGAACTGACTTCGGACAAGCCTCGAGCTCTTTCCAGACCCTGAACTCTTACATGTTACCACCTATCAAATGAACCTGGGGAGTTCTGAATCAGCTCCAAATAACTCAATTTATACCACTTACACACTACCAAGAATTTCAAACGGATAACTCCCGATCTGGCTCTGAGCTGGTTCTAAGCCGGCCTAGAACTTAGGTGGGTACACTTCTTTAAGATGATATGTTCTAAGTGGTTTTCCACTCTCCCTTCATGCAAATGTATGTACACTTTCTCTAAATAACACCTTTCATCTATAGCACACTAGGATAAATAGTACATATGGATATAACCTGAACAGTTAGTAAGATGCTGTGCTAAGAAAATTCTTATGCTGGTTTTATGTTTGACATGTACACATGTATAGTAAATTAGTTTAAAAAACTCTTTGAAACTCAGGTTTAATTTACTGTTTATGTATTTGATAATTATTTACAAATTCCTTCTGGTTACCAAAGGTTTCAGTTATAATAACATAAAAAAAACTTAGACTAAATGAGAATCAGCTTATCTAGCACCCCTGTACTAGTTGAAACATTACAAAACACAACTTGTGAATGTGTGAAATACTAGGCCTCCACCATGGTTCAGACCCCACTTTAGACTGTATGCCCTCCATTTCATCTCACAATCATCCTACTATTACACATTAGCGTAAGTGCACATAACCCGAACGGGTAATAAGACGCGGTGCTAATAATAATAATATTACAAAATAGTGCACAAAACATTTTTCTGACAAATTTATAAAATATAAATAACCTAGGTGATACTGGAGTAGAAATTGTTTAGATATAACACTAAAAAACACACAAACACATTTTTAAGGACAAGCTTTCACTGTCTGTGTGTTTTTTAGTGTTATATCTAAACAATTTCTACTCTAGTATAACCTAGGTAAGTGTGCTGGCTATCCCTCCTAATTTAAACCATGATTTAGCCTACTGCTCTATACCACATAACCTAAAATACAAATAAAAAATAATTAAGTAAAATATACAAACACCAACCATTTTTAATTAGTGGTGGTTTGAATCCAAGGTTTGTAAAATGAAGTTTGCTGAGTTCCCATAAAGGCAACTTTAGACAGAGGTGTAATATCACTGTTAACCCCTTGCCAGATTGACCGTTCACAAAACAACATGAACAACTTTTGTCATATCGATGCCTTTAAAGTTTGTAAATACACTTTTTTTTCATTTAAACTAATGGCTAGACACATGTAAAATGTGAGGTTTCTTTTAGGGAAAAAGTGGTGTTATTTTTCTCAAAAAGTGATGTTATATGCCGAAAGCCATATTATTTATGTAATTATGAGTCGTATTAGTATTCGTTAAAAAATAATCAGGATATAACTGTCTAGATTTTATGTCCATATTGTGTTTAACTATTTACTAACATGTTCTGAGAAAGTTAAATATAAATACGCCGAAAACATTTCACGCTTAGTAATGTCAAACTTGATATCTCATTATCATTACCTTCCAGTTTTACAAATAGCAATATCAAAATAATGGATTAATCATTTATGTTTGGACCAAACAATAATAATAATGTTGAAACATATTGTCATGGAAGACTAAACAACTATCAAACAAGGAGAAGGGAATAAAAATAAAGAAGATATAATTCTGCCAAATATGACTGGCGGTAGCAAGGGTCCTATATATTAATGTCCTTGCTTGGACCTAGTGTGAGATATTTTAAAGGTGGAAAACAAAGAATTGATCTCTAGAAATTGAAATTTAAGTAATTCTCTATGCGGAAAACCTCTTTTCGCTCTATGAGATAGTTGGTGTATTATATTTGGAAGAAGGTATAGGAAAGGTGGATAGAAATTCCCTTTTCTGTGTTTGTCCCTTATGGGTCAGTTACTATATCCTTAGTTGTGAAGCGTTGCAGATTTCTTAGGTGGGGTATTTAAGCACCTTGGTGGTGTAACACTGATTAAGGTCCATATTATGTGATACATAATTATTTCATCAACATTTAAGGCCAAAAAATGGATTTTTGATAACGTTTGGAACTAATTTTATTTTATGATGAATCTCAACTCTTAAAAGTTAATTTTATTCATTGCAAGATTTATGTAAAACTACCAATCATTTTCAGGTACAAAGAAAACCAGAAGCTCTAGAAAAGAGAATATCTCGAGAAAAAGGTCCTGCCCCACCCCCACCAGCTCTTCCCAAGACAGAGGAGCGACCCCATCAGGAAGGCACAACTAGTATTGCAACTGAACAGCCTCAAGCCTTCCCTCAAGTGTCACCAATCAAGGTGGACATTTTTCCTGAGCCTCCGCTGGCCAAGGAAGACCCGCAGCCTCCCGTCGAGCTCGCCGGTAGCGTCGTTGAGCCTTCTTCACCCACAGTGTCGCCACTGCAAACACCTTTGACAGTTTCGGATCCAAGTGTTAGCAACACGGACAATCGCAAACTAAACCTAGTCACACCTTTAGTAGATAATCTCCCTGATGATGATGATTCTCCCCCACCGCTGGATGTAGTTGTGATAGCAGGTAAATAAAATAAATATTTCTTGATATCTTAACTTTCTAGAGGTTGTTAGAATCAATTTTTCAGAATATATACACACATAGAAAACACAGGGAGAGGTCAGGGACAGTTTAAAATTACTGGAATTTTGATATAGTTGGCAATAACTTTTATAAGACAAAGTAAAAGAGCATTCAAAACCCAGTATAAAGTCAGACACCTTATCTCAATTGGTAGCGTGTCTGCCTATTGAGTTTAGGCTCCCGGGTTTGATTCTCGGCATTGCCGAAAAGGTATCATGAATGAAAGAAAATATTGGCTTACCCTTCCACATCAATAAATGGACGGCTGGGGATAGAATGTTTTGCCTGTCCTTGTCATAAGTTAGATAATACAGCATATGAAGCTATGGCAGGCTTAGCAGGCCGGTAGTGGAAAAGATATGGCTTGAATAAAAAACTGACCCAGGTCTTAGGCTGGAAACTGTAATGGATGTAATGTAAATGTAAGCCCAGTGTAAACTAGAAGTTGATTTAATTTTCATTTAATGCACTTTTGTGAATTATACTAAAATATTTGTGTTTGATAATTCTTGTTTCCAAAATTTATAAGAAAATAATAGCCTTACATAGAAAAGAATTTTAAAATAATGCATAATTTACTGTCTGGAAAACCTGGAAAATACAGGGAATTTTTTAACTTACAAAGTTCATAAACCTGTTTTTTTATCTCATATTTTCGGTTTACCTAAGGCTCCTTTCACATGTTCCAACTTTTGGTCGGCTGACCATAATCGGACATACAGAAACATATTGAGAGAGATGGCTCCTTTCACACGTTCCGATTTTGCAGTCGGCCAGCGAACGGGTAGCAGTCGGATTGAATCTCGACCTGTCCGCTGTTGGCCGGGCTTCACAGTACAGTTGTTCATTGTTTTTAATGGGCATGTTCACACAGGCCGGTATTTAGTTGTCCGACACCCTCCCGAGCGAACACAATAATGTGCAGTTGATGGTCGAGCTGTTTCTTTGAATGAGTGATATTGATGTAGATATCGAATTATTGATTTCTCTGGTTGAATCACGGCCTGTGTTGTGGGACAAAACTTTAGAAAGCTATAAAGGCAGGAACAAGACAAAAAATGCGCGGAGAGAAGTTTGTGTACATCTAAAAGGAGATTTTGAAGCACTAAATGATACAGAGAAGACTACTTTTGGTAAGTAAATTGTAATTATATTTTAATGAAAATATTTTTACAATGAAATACAAAAAACCTGCAATATTCTTTGTGAGGTTGAATTCTACAGGGAATGGAAAATTTATATCATAAATAATCGAGAGACGAAACAGACATCCGGAAATAACCAAAAAAATTATTTTCGTCCTCTCTTAATTCCCCAAAAGAATTCTAAAGGCATCAAGTACTTCCCTTTTCTGAAGTATTAGGTGAACCCACTGAAATCTTATTCTTTGTTTATTTCTACAACAATGATTTAAAAATATCATCGCTTAATCCTCTTGTACTCCATTGTGAGTGATAAATACAATACACTCCATTTCAACTTCCTGACAAGAATTGGAGTAAAATTGGATAATTAGCTTTTCTTAATTGTTGGACGAGATGCTGTCGGCCGACCGACCGAAAGTTGGCACGTGTGAAAGGAGCCTAAGAATAATGATTCTTGAATGGGAGTTTGGGTCTTAGAAAATGTGATACACAGATAGGGTTAACTGTCCTATTTTAGTGGGATAATTTTTTCTTTCAATTGTGATTTTGGTATTAATTCTCTGGTTATAAATTTAAAATAAAAATTATCAAATGGTAATATTCTGGTTCTAACCAGTGGCGGCACATAAAAATAAAAGGGGGTGCACAAATCCAAATATTCTAAACTATGGTATGGACATATTTTAAATAGGCACTACCTATTAAATCTAATCTTATACTTTGCTATAGCTTAGGTTCAATATTTAAACACCTTAAAATAAAGCAAGTACAAAATTTAATATATGAAAAAAATTATTTAAAAAACATGCAACAAGCTTATCCTAAGTCTTGAGCAATTTAAATAAAGGCTCCATTATTCTTTCATTAGGTTTTGTGAACTTAGCAATAAATTTATATTCAAAGTCTGAAATGTTCTTAATAAGGTTTCTTTAAACACACAGCATTGCAAGAGCTGACAACCTTTCCTGTAGCTTGCTATTTATTAACAATGTTTTGACAAGTAATTAGGATAGAAAAACATCTTTTTTCTTTTACAGTTGTCATTGGTATAGTCGTAATAATGTGGTTTTTGCACTTTCTCTATAATGATATCTGGTGTCGGTCTACCAAGTTCTTTAGTTTCTAACTTTTTTTCCTTGAGTACACAGATACTTTTTTTTATGTGCATAATGTTTTGCACAGTTCATGTTTATATATAAAAAAGCACTTTAACAATTACTATGCAATCAAAAATAACTCTTTCATACTCATGTTTGTACATAGTTAATTTTGTGAGAACTAAGAAATAATAGTTTAGCTTTAAAAATTATTATAACTCGGTAGCAATGCTTTAGTTACAATCATGATTCCAAAACATATTTCCACATTCACTCTCGAGTTGTGCACAAATACTAAAGAGAGCTTTAAAACTTGCTAGCTCGGTCAACAAACTCGTGCATAGCATAGCTGATTTAAGGCATTACAATCTAAATAAATATATTGATTCTTTATGAATTGTTATTATTTAGTTAAAAAAAACTATTTTGTGTGATATAATAAGTGGTACACTTGCACTTGTACAGTCAAATAGAAATCGCCACTGGTTCTAATATGTATCTAGTTAAGTGCTAAATTAATTATTTCGGGTCTGGTTGTTAGGATTTTCCTATACGGGTGCTAGACTAAACCACTGGTAAGTACCTAACAAATTA
>CABFOW010001575.1:52707-95611 GCA_902141385.1 Timema californicum
AGGGAGGGGGTTGGAGCGGCCGGTGCGAGTGCGGAGGAAAGATACAAGGCTGACTGAACAGTGAGGTACAACAAGTTCTTTGAATCACCTGATTTATATTAGCTCACAACATACAATTAACTTAATTCTATAGACACACAGACTTTGTCTTTAATCCAAAAGTCTTTATTTAAACAGATGATTTTTTTTTCTAAATCAAACTTGCGATTTTTAGCTCAATAAATATATATGGTACCAACTGAGCTATAGTGTCAGACCTTTTGTTTAAGGTTGTGTGTACTAGTGCACTAGGCTAAGTTACAGAGATGTGCGAGAACCACCTTTTCATTTAGAGATGTGAATTTGAAAATTTTTCAAAATACAAAAACAAGATGAGACAATTTCCTTTGAAAGTACAAAAATATAAATAATGTTTTTAAAGTACATCATAATCATTAATCGTTTCCAGCCTGGGGCACTTAAGTAAAGTACCTCCATTTTCCTATATCCTACCATTCTTCCTCCATTAATTCCATCCATTCTTCTCCTCTTACTGTAACACCTCTCTCCATCATCCTTTCATTTTATTTATTTTATATCTTATCAATTTTTCATATATTTTTGTAGAGTGGCACATAAACGTTATTCCCCTATAATTTGTACACCTTTTCCTTTCTCCTTTCTTGAAAATAGCCACTATAACTCTCTCTTTCCAGCCTTCTGATACCATGTTATCTTTACAAACCACTTTCAGCACCCTTTATAACAGTATGTTCGTCCACATCCATAGTTTTCCCTTGTTTTATCCTATTTAATTTAATGCAGCCTCCACCTATTTTCATGTGGGACCTCTTTTCTCCTCTTTTGCTATTTCTTTCTACTACTCCATTTCCTCTTCCGAGTTGAACATCTTTTCAAAATATCTCATCCATAGTTACTTTTCTTCCTTTCCTGTCTTAAACATTCTCACTTAGTCATCCATCATTCTAACTTCTTGTCTTTTCTCTCTCCTGTTTCTTGGCTTAATATACCTTCTTACTTTCTCCCACGTCCCATTCAAGTATTTATGTCCATATTTTTTTCCTCTCCTTATATTCTTCCTCTGTTTCCTCATTCCTATTCTTAAAACTCTTTCTGAATGCTTTATCCTTATCTTCTACTGCGTCCTTCACCCTGTTGTTTCACCACTTGCTGTTATTACTGCTCCTCCCACATACCTCTGTAGCTCCAACCAAACTGTTCTTAAACATTTGCCATTCATTCTCTACACTTTTCATCTCATCCTTGAGTATTAAGAGCATGTATCATAGCAGACCCAACTCAGCCCCTGTCTCTCGCGAGCTATGGGGGTTAAAGGGATAAGAAAAGACCAAGATATGCCAGAAATGTGTGCAATGCATTCTTTTTCGAAAGATTACTCAAAATTTCCCATGGTGACTATGAATGGACAAAGCGATAAAGTTTCTTATTAATAACTACAGTATGTCCCTATTAAGACAGAATAAAGATTTGTGCACAATGCTTATCTATGAAGCCATTCTAAAATGGCCATATACAGCCTTTCCAATGCAATGTTTCTCCAAAGATCATTTATTGACTACCTAATACATTTTATCAATTTATCCGAAATGTGTCTAATTTTAATAAAATGACTACTCACAGTTTGAAAAATATTTTCCCTTTTTGTATTCAAACATCCTAACCATGTAATAAATATTCAACTTAAGACTAAATTTAAAATATTTTCTTGGACTCGTAAATTATTTGATTTGATTTGGATTTAAAAAATTTCAAAATAAAAAATTCGATTCAGATTTGTTCAAAAAAAATTTTTTTTTAGAGTGATAATCTATTCAGAATCGATTCGAGCTAGTTTGTAAAGATTTGTACTCGATCCGAAATAGAAAATCATGGATTCGCAAATGCATAAGTAGGAGGTTACTTTAAGTCCTGCGGCTTTTGATCCACCAGAATAAAACTATTTATATGGTATTTGGCGCACAAACACATTGGATGAACTCAACTTTATCTATAACTATTAAAATTTGTCAACACACTTGAGTGCCATTAAAAAACATAGTCACACTACATAATATATTTTATATTAATATTATCCCTGAATAGATTTACATATGCCATTAAATTGAGAATGAATGGGTATACTAAGTTGGGATTATAAATCTTAAAAGTAAATGTAAGCATAAATTGAAAAATTATTTTAAATTATTTTCCTGCCCTGTTCTTGTGGGAAAATTGTTACTTCCCATCAAAAAGTTCTTAAGTCAAAATGCTGTTCCTGTATAGGCCTATGATATAAATTTTTAATTCAAAATTATTCTAAAGTGTCATTTTTATACTTTCCTATTCCCGTCACAATCCTGATATTTGCAATCATTTCCCATCCTGCGGTAAAAATGTCCATCCCTAAATTTTTTATTTTTGTATCAGCAAAGTTAGGAATATTGGTATTTTCTTATGTAAATTGTCACTCATCCTTTTAGCTTAGATTAGGAATCGTTAAATTTCTTATAGCTATTATTTGCATCTGGATAGTTGAAACCTTTCAATAATAATAAATATTTATTTATAATAAACAACTAATCCAGGAACAGACGACGACCTGGGCCGTACATCCATCTTGGTTGAGGGAATGACTGTCGAGTCCACGGACGTGGATCAGGTTACTGATTCAATCACCAGGAAACTGAACGGTGATGTAATTCGATCTACGTTACCAGAGACTGAAGATGTCTTCATTGTGGTCAACAAGTCTACCAACATTCGTGGTGTGGTGAGTAAGATTAATATATTTTGGATTAACTTGATCACTCTTTTAAGAAGTTGAGCTATACATGTCATACTCTCTCCTGAAGAGTTCTGATTGAACATGACCTAGGTCAGGGATTGAGACTTAATGATCCATTTTCTTCAAGAGGCAGCCATCTCTTTAAATGGCTGCAAAAAAGTTTAAATAGTGCTTAATTAGAGCTATAACTATAATATTGACTTCGCTAGTCATGTAGCTGGTGCTAAACAGGGAGGCTAAGGTTTTAATACTGATGGGCTGCACACATTTTAATTTGGGCCTTCATTACTTCTTTTGAGGTTAGGTAAATGTTGGTGCAGTTATTTAAATAGTCAATCTCCTGATCCTATTTCTCTTAAGCTAAATATATCCATCCATTATGGTTAAATTAATGGAATATTAATATATATATATTATTAAAATATATATATATTTTACTATACTTAAAGGATTCTATGCTGAAACAAATTTTGTGTTTTTAAATCTCATAGCTTCTAACTTATTTTTTTCCCTAATGTGGCTGCCTCGATCAGCGAGAAAGTATCACTCACGGTCAGGCTATATGGCTTAAAATACATTGGTGTCGGGTTTTTTTTGAACTACTTCTCTATTCTCTCTAAACCTATACTCTCATTTAACCCTCACCTACAACCACCCCTTGCCATGTTAATACAAAAGAGAGGAAATAAAAATAAGAAACTTCTTTAAAACTTATCTCAAGGTAAAGAGGAAAGCTCTTTGCTGAATTTTTAATTATATTAAAATTTTCTCTTATGAGTCAATCAAAATTACTGTATTTGTTTGCGGCCTGGACAATTGGATATTTTTATTTAGTATCATTAGAACTTTATGTACTGTTTTGTGTGTTGGAACCAAAAAACTAAGTGTTTGATGGTTATTTATATGGTATTTGTGCATTCCTACTACCGTCTCCCTCACTTGCTGTTTGCATCTCGATTGGCAAGCAGTGCTCTCATCTCGTATTATTGTCATGGTTGAATCCAAGCCCAGCAGTATCTGGTTGCACTTTGTTCATTACAGCTATTTAGAGATGCAATAAGACAAAAAATAAAACTGAATAGTGTATTGTGTACAAGATGAACTATATAGCTTACCTCGTTCTATTTGAGATTGGCTGATAATGGGGGCCTAATTTGTGGATTGCTGTGTTAGAGTGGGAAGGAATAGGAAACAAGAAATTAATTCATTGGCACTTCTTGATTTTTGGTGACTTCTTGCTAAAAGAGGTTACCTTAGGTCAAGTAACACTTGACCCACAGGCAGAAGATTATCCTTATAGCACTTGGTCTGACCATTGTGGCAGACACCCTATATGAACTTGACTTTATGACGACTTTGTTACGACCCTTTACACCTTAGACCAGGTTCTAACCCTTTTCCAACCGTGCCGTGCTTAACGGCAACAAGCAGAACTACCATTCGCACTGAGCTGCTGTGATTGGCCTTCTACCCTGTTTATGAAGTAAGCTTCATGCATATGGAATATCAATCCAGACAGAACAGATAATTAATTATCACTGATGATATTTGTAAATAAATTCTCACAATTATTTAATTTTGTAGGATAAATTGTGGACTGTATTTAGTTTTAGTTATAGCTATATCTAATATTGATAAGGTATAGTTATTATAAGAGTGTAAATATAAACCCACAAAGGCTGTTAATTTTAAAATGTAAATATAAGATATATGTTTTCCAAGAAAGGGTTGTGAGTTCTGACTGGTTCGAAGAAACCTTTAATAAGAGTAATAAATCTTCTCTAAAAACAACTACTACCAGAGCTTTCACTGACCAACTCTAGGGTATGCGCCACTACCAGCTGCTCCCTTAGTCACCTTTGAGTGAACTTTCCATTCATTCCCAGTCATCAAACAGGGTGCACGCCACTCCTGGCCGCTCCCCTAAGAAGACTTTTATTTAAACTAAACACCAATACAATAGGATCTCCAATGCCCAACTCCAGATGCCGCAGAACTAGAGAAGGAACCAAGAAAAGTTCTGACTCTCTACCCCCAGAACATTCCCCTATAAACTACCAATCTGCTTCTAATTCTTTATTCCCCTCCCCTCCAGAATTTTGTCACATTGTCTTCGACCTGACTATCAAAATCCCTCCTCTCACCTTCCAACTCCGAACATAGAGGTAAACCCTCAAAAACGTTTGCACACTCCAAAATGTTAGGTGAACATTCTGGTAGCCAGCATAATTGAGAAGTGGATTGCTTAGTAAATAACAATGAAATTACATACAATATAACCACACTTTTTAATTAATAATAATTTTTTATAGGCCTAGTTTCTGTGAAAAGATAAAATCATACTTTTCAAGTAGGCTGATATATTTTTACCTTAACTATTAAAGGTAATCAGGAATAGGGCAAATTTAGATAGTTTTTGTGGTTTTATGGACTTTTCATTTTATAGGAATGTATTTGTCAATTTTTACCTCAAGATGTTGGCAGTTATGAAATCTTGCCCATTATATTGGGCTTAGCTTAATATAGCTTAATATAGAAGGGTAAAACTCATGTGTTTTATTGTGTCAGAATAAGAAAACTTCGTCCCAAGATGACAAGAGATCATCCCCGGAGCATTACGACGCCTCAGAAAGCGGCTCTACACGTAGTAGTGCTCATCTCACTCCTCCATCATCTACAGGCAGGTCCCTCGACAGGTACTGTATTTCTCTATTTTAATGCCAAGAAATATACTTTTTCAGAAAAATTCATAATTAGTCTTGAATTTTCACGATTTTCAATTAAAAGTGTTTAACTAACTTAACTTAATTTAAGCAAGATTTTATTTAGTATTTTAAAATTTCTACCTATCCTTTTATCTCAAAAACACTAAATAGTAAAGATGGATCAATTCTACTATGCTATAAATACAAATCATGAATACAAATTTCCATTTTACATACAAGTCTTGAAATTGAATTTAATTCTATAAAGAAAACCTCTTTTCGCTCTATGAGGCAATTGCATTATATTTGGAAGAAGGTACACGAAATGTAGAAAGAAACAAATAAAAGGGACGAACACAATATGGCTTTTACAATGAAAAGAAGAACACATTTCACACTTTAAATGGCTGCTATTGGACAAAGAGGTAATGGTTGCCTCTTAAAAATAATCTATCGTCACTGCCCAATCTTCCGAGCTAGGTTTCATTCTATCAGAACTCATTAGGGAGGAGTGTGAAGCGTTCAATGCAACTTTCTAAAAGAAGAAACCAAAGAAACAAAAGGGAGAAAATGGAAAATTGCGAAGAATGATAGGACACATAGATAGGAACATGTAAAAGGTATAACAAAAAGCACAAACACAGGAAAAGGACATTGGATGCAAAAATATTATATATTCACATCCAATGTCTTTTTCCTGTGTTTGTGTTTTATGTCAGACTTCTATGCTGGGGATCCGGGTTTCAATCCTTGGTCCCGGCACAGATTTATCTGATTACCAAACCCTTTCGTCACCTCTGACAAGATGTACAAAGAATGGTTGGTTTGATGCTGCCACATTCAAGGATTGGTTTTTTAAATTGTTCTACCGTGGGAAAAATCCAAGCAAGGAAGGCCCAAAGCTAGTAAGAAGGGACAATTTATCCTCCCATTTTTCCCCGGATGTGTTGAAGAAGTGTGAGGAAAGCAACATCAAATTTGTGAGATTATCTGCAAATGCAACTCACTTAACATAACCACTTGATGTTGTTGTGTATGTACCCCTTAAAAAGCATTGGCGTACAATTCTTGAGGAGTGGCGTATGACTGCAGTAGGACACATTGAAAGTCTTTCTAAGGAAGTTTTCCGAACACTGTTAAAAAAAACTAATGAATGCCTTGAAACCAAAAATAAAAGACAAATTTTCTAAAATCCAAACCATTAGCTAGAGCTAAAATATAAAGAAATAACTTATTATTAATCAGATTAATCTTTATATAATTTCAGTCTCATAATGATAGATAGTTATAAAATTGGAATTATTGCCGAATGTCTTGGAAATGTATAGAATAAATGAAAAAAGATGGCAATTTTGTAGAGATGGGACATTAAAAACTTTATAAAGAAATTCTAGAAACTATCAATCAAATTTGGGATTGTAAAAAAAGTATAGAATAAATGAAAAAAGATGGCAATTTTGTAGAGATGGGACATTAAAAACTTTATAAAGAAATTCAAGAAACTATCAATCAAATTTGGGATTGTAAAAAAGTGTAAATTTGAAATTTGAATTTGTTTTACATCTCTTATATTGGCTTAATGATAGTGTAACTTAAGATATATAGGACAAACTTGAAAACCAGACCCCAGACGATTAATGAATGTTATTATTATTACCACCGCGTCTTAGTGCCCATTTGGGTTGTACACACTTATGCTAATGTGTAATGGTAGGGTGATTGTGAGAGGAAATGGAGGACCTACAGTTTAATGAGGAATCCGAACCACGGTGGAGGCGTGGCATTCCCCACATTCACAAGATGTCTTGTAAGAGGTGAAGGAAGGGTTTGGTAATCAGATAAATCTTTGCCGGGACCGAGAAATCTTTGCCGGGACCGAGGATTGAACCCCGGCCGCCAGCATAGAAGTCTGACACCTTACCCCTAGACCGCCAGGTCACTCACACTTAATTTATTGTTGCTATACATATAATGTGATTAAGACAAAATACAAGGTTTTAACACTGATGATGAGTCATTAGCCTCTTGTTTGTCCCAGGCTGGATGCGGAGAGCGTGTCGACTACAACCAGCCATGACAGTCAAAGCAGTAACAAGGAAAATCGAGAATCATTCAGGCCAGATGACATTGACCCAGATGTGGTCCTGAGACATAAACCAGAGTACAGAGTGAGTTTCTCTCAAAAGCCTCAATTACATTAAATGATTCTACCAGCTACTTGCCGGTGAATTCATTCACAGTGATTAAAAAGGAGAGTAAAGTTGCCAACTTTTCTACTTTCTAGCAAGATAATTTAAAACTGTTACCTTTTAATCAATTATTTCCAAAATATATACTCGCAGCTAAGAAATTAGCTGTATCTAATCAAATAAGCGGTTTAAAGTGCTCCACATAATTTATAAGTGTTTGGAAAGTAATTTCAAAATATTTTCTAAACCTATATTATATTGTGAAAAAATAATATGTGATTAAAAATATTAAATTGACATATCCCAAATTTTGATAGGACGATAATTTAGAGATTAATGCTAACAACATATCGTTTGACATGATTAATGAGTATACATATTTGGAAACAAATTTAATTAGCAATAACAATATTAGAGTGGAAATTAGGAAAAAAATATACTTGGTAAATTCATGTCAGTTTTTGGTCAGTAAGTTTTTAACATTTTCCTGCTTTCAAGGACTGTAAAACTCAAAATATACAAAACATTAGTTACCGGTTGTTTTCAATGGTTGTAAAATGTTGTCTGTAACCTTACACGACAAAAATAAATTTGAGGTGTTCAAAAACAAGGTTCTTGGGCAGATAAATGGTAGGGGTCTGCGAGCTTGGGTTTTTTCATTCGAGCCGAGTATTTCTAAAAGCTTCCGAGTTCGAGTATTGTATATTCATAATTTTAAAATGTTAGAAAGTAACACATGTTCTTAAAAGATGAATTACACTCATTTTTATAAATAGTTAATAATTTTGAAAAAAAAAGTTAAATAACGTGAATATCTGTTTTTAAATTATAAATAACAAAAACAATTCAAAAATAAAAACACTCAAATAAAAATATAATAAAAAAAAATTAAAATGGTTTCAACACTCGTGTCTTTAAGGACATTAAAGTTACACTAACCATTACAAAAATAAGTTAATAAAATGAATAATCGCATGATGGCTTGGAAATGTATAACACAACAGTGTAGAAACATTGTACAATGATGTAAGGTAAGTGATAGTGAAGTATGCCAACATGACAGGATAGTTGGGTTAGGCCTAGATAGGAAAAAACGCACATCTCTTCATGTCTTCTTGAACTTTTACACTTCTTCAAAACTTTTAACAGTTGCACATTAGTTTGAATTTTCGGAAATATTAATTTTTCATAAATGTTTCTTCATATGAAAAATAAATATTTCCTTAAATTAAAAATAATGTGCAGCTCTGTAAGTTTGAAGAAGTGGGAAATGTAAAAGTGTAAAGAGAGAAAAGAGAAGTGGGTTTGTTTATATCTGCGAGCTTGAGTTTTTTCATTCGAGTATTTTTCTTGAGTTTGAGTAGAGTTCAAGTATTTTCTTAATTTTAAAATATTAAGAGCTTATATTTGTTTATTTTAAAAGTAAAATAGAGTATGTAAAATGTTACCATCCAAAACAATCATCAAATGTAAAATTTAAATAAGATTTTAAAAATATCTTAAAATGTTCACATGGCCTTAAAATAAGACTAACATTCATTTATTTATAGTAGATACTATCTAAAATAGTTTTAATACTAGATATATTATTTTTTAAACTAAACAAACACCCATCTTTAAATAAAACCTTATTTAAAAATAACATTTATATAAAAGTTTGAAGAAAAAATAATTAAAATGGTTTCAACACTCATGTCTTTAAAATCACAATATCACAAAAAAGTTAACAAAATCACATAAATAAAACTCACAATATTAAAGTAATTTTTAATATATATTTGGAAGAAGGTACAAGAAAGGTGGATAGAAAACATATAAAGGGGAATGAACACTATGTGGCTTTCACAATGAAAGTAAGAACACAGTTCACACTTTACATTGCTGCCACTGGACAAAGAGGTATTGGCTGTCTCTTTAAGAAAATCGATTGTCACCTCCTTTCCTCTGACCTAGGTTTCATTCTATCGTAACTCATCAGGGAGAAATGTGCAACTCACAACGCAACTTCCCAAAAAAGGAAATCGAAAAACACAAAAGGGAGAGAAAGGAAATTGGTAAAGGATAATTTTGGGAATTTAATTGAGGATAATCCATAGTGAACGGAAATATTGACTTAATTTACCAGTAAAAAGTACCTACTAATAAATCTACTTCAATCTTTTTTTGTGCTAGTGGTGTTATAAATGTTGATACATATTGCATGTTATACTAGAAATAATGGCTTATAACTTTTGTTTCCAATGTTCTTTATATTGACTTTGATCTACATTTTGTGCATGACACAATTTTGCTAAGTAACTAAATTCATTCATATAAATAACAACGCCCAATTATCATGTTTGATCAGATTTAAAGTATCATTATTCACAAGGAGAACTTACTTTAGGGAATTTAATAAAACAAGTAGAAATTTAAAATTAAATAATAAAACGCAGGATATTTGTTTGAGGCTTATTAATTAGGTCTAATTATCATTGCCTTTGGAGTTCTACAATTATTTGTATTCTATGTATATTTTTGTTAATCTTTAACAACAAACTATTCCAAAAATTATGTATAAATTTAACTTATTAACTTTTTTTAATCAAACTTGAAATTTTTTGTAATATAACATTTTTTAAATTATATTTATTACCTGAAGTTATATAGGTCTGCAACATATAATTTTGCTTTTAGCAAAGATTTTTTTTTAACTTCTAAACTTTGATTTGACTTCGGGAATATTTCATATTATTCGATTTGACTTCGCTTTAAATTGAAAAAGTCAACCCTGATGGCTATTATTAAAACAAAAAAACATTGAATCATTTATTAATTTTTGAATTCTTAAAGCTCAGTTATTGTTCATGATTCAATCGAGTTAATAAAATTCAAAGAACTTATTCTTATTACATAGTAACTTATAAACTACCTTAGCATTAGAAAAATCTTATTTATTTTTAACTGTCCCTAAATTATTTTCTCAATATACTAATATCGCTATTGTTGAGATTAGTTTGTATAAAAATTAGGGTTCCCATCTATACTTTAAATGTGTTTATATGTTTGTGTTCAGCAAGAGACCAACCGCAGTGGCCGTACGAAAGAGGACATTCAAATTATGAACTTGAAAAAAAAGACGCGTAAGCGAACACGAAAGTTTGAGATTGATGGTGTTATCATGACCACAACCACAAGCAAAGTCATTTATGGGGATGAAGAGAACGGGAACGTTTACGATGACCACATCTTCAGGTAAATTTATATTCACTGTTCATTGCGGGCTTCTCATTATGTCTTAATATTGGGGATGGGACCCTTGAATCCTCAAACATTTGAGTACCTCTCAAATCCTTAAAGATATTCAAGCTTTGAAGAGTTGAGAAAAATAAATTTGAGACTCAAAAAAATTAGAAAATTTAGAAAAAAAATCTACAGTTGAAATTTCTTTTAGAACTTAAATACTGTTTAATACTGTCCTGTAATTTCAATAAACCACCTTTATTAGTTAATCTCTTTTAAAAATGGTGTTTAATAATTAATTAACTATTGGGAGAGGGCAAAAAATTAAAAATAAATATTTACCCTTAAATGTGGTTTAAATTTTAAACCTCTTGAATCTAATCTATTTTAACACCTCCTAAAGGATGTTACGGTTTGAAACACCTTAAATATTCTTTAGGTCTAAAACCCCTAATTATTATCAAGCTTTTAAACCCCTAAGATATTATTTAATTTCTCTGAAACCCCTTGAATGTTCCTTAGGTTTGTTTCCCTTTAAATATGCTCTCTGTTTGAAGCCCCTTGAAATTTCTCTCAGCTTTTAAGCCCCTTTAATGTTATCTAGAATTGATACCCCTTAAAGGTTCCTTGTTTAACAACTCTATAGTCTCTAATCATTGTTTGGTTGCTAACAACAGACAGGCTGATGCTCATAAATAGTTGACAAGCAAGCTACTTCCTGATCCTCCCATTTCTATGACTTGAAAGATGGTAAAAATATAATATATCTCTGCCCTTCTCAAAATCAAGCTCTTTCACTTGCTGAACCTAACAAATAACTATTGCTAGAGAGAGCACATAGACTTATGAGCTTCCCAACTCTCTCACCACAGGCAGACAGAACAAAGATGATGTATTTCCAATAGAGATTACACCACTAGTACCTGCTGGAACAATAAGCAGGATTTATATTTCTTGTTTGAACCTTTGCCAGGTAAAGGGTCTTCCCCTGCTGACTCTCTCTCAGGGACATTTTCCTGAGCAGTTTTGATGAATCAGAATTTGATAAAAAAAATCTTTACATGCATCACTGTTTCTCGCCTGTGGACTGGGTCACTGTTTATTCAAGCCATATATTTTACACTAACGGCTTGCTAGACCTGTTGTAGCTTCATATGCCTTATAATCTAATTTAAGACTAGGACAGGCACAACATCCAGTCCTTGGCCTTTCATTTATTAATGTGAAAGTGTAAACCCACATTTCAATAATGATACATTTTCGGCCGTGCTGAGAATAGAACCAGGGACCCTTGGCTTACTAGACACACACACTACTGACTGAGATAAAGTGAATTTGAGAATCAGAGATGAAATTTAGGTATGTAGCTTCAAAAACATTTTGATTCCTTTAGCATATTTGTCAGCTTCAACTTCAATTCAAAATTGAAATTCCAAATTTTGGATTCGACAGCTATGAAGTATAGCCAATAAAAATATTTAAATTTAAAATATATATTTATCTTTAATCTTTGTTATTTTTTGATATTATGACTTCATAAATTAATGCTCTTATGGTAATAATTTAAAATAATAAACAACATGTGATAGTACTTAATTTATAAGCTCACAAAAATATAACATTTTTTAAGGGATATTTAAACCCTAAAGTTATATAGCTATCCAACATATAACTCTTTTCCCAATCTTAATAATAAACATGTTTTCAAAATATTTTAACTTGACTCAGCTTTGTGAATATTTCATATTATTTGAATCAACTTCACTTTGAATTGAAAAAAATAGACTTTGTACACCCATATTGAATTTTAATAAAATTCAAAATTGAGGTAAAAATTGAAGTACTATGAACCATCCTTAACTAAATTAAGGAAAAGCAGAAGGTCCAAAAAAACAATAAAATATAATAGTGTCAAAAAAGAGGACAATAGGAGCGAGTGCTTGGTGTTCTGTGCTTTGAATATTTTAGGACCAAACATTCGAAAACCAGACCTCGCAACTCCCACCAGTTGCGGAATTAAATAAAAGAACGGTCTATCTCACGAGTTAGTAAAAAAGGATATTTACTGCAGATTTAAGTTTATCATAAAATAACTAACATATAACTTAACCTCATATACCTAGCATATGGTGGAACAACATTATGAATTAGAGTAGAATTTGTGTCAAGTTGGTATTTATTTGACAAACATTCAATATTGTGGGAGAATATATAAAAAGTGTTATATAAATGATATTCTCAAAATATCTGAGACGTTATCAAAATGTTTGAGTACTATTAACAAAATTATAAAGTTTATATAATAGAAAACATCAATCATTTAACTTGAGCGTCATTATTACAGACAAACCATATAGCATGAAATGACTTCGGATCGTTAAAAGGTTATCTCAAAATTAGTCATGAGTTCATTAAGTTACTAGAGAAAACTTATCAACTAAGTTATCCTTACATAGTTAATTACCAGCGTGTATTTCCCATCAACACTCAGAAACGCTTAAACAAAACATATATTATTTACCCTAAATTCTATCCACTTATTTACATTACTTCATACAATTCCACAATATTTGGTAAAAGTAATAAATAGTTATATGTTAATATTGGGACATCGTTGATAGACAGATTGTTTATTTACGTTCAATAAGTTTAATGTTCCCGCGGCCATGTTTTAAAGTTTTACCCAACAAAAAGAAACCAAATAATAGAATAGTAACACCATTTGAGATCGATAATATATTCAAAGACAAAATATTGATAACGCCCAAAGGTTTATAATCGATCATTCCACAGAAAAAAATACAGATCGACTAGCGATATAAACGCCTTGACCCTGCGACTAATTAACATAGAAAAAATAAGAACGAAATTTACAACTATTATATTTATGTTTCATACTTTAAAGTTATTTAGAAAATGCCAAAAAGGAATTTAGAAATTTAATTTAGATAAAAAGAAAAGTTAAAGAAGCCGAAAAAGAATCTAGATCTTACATTATTTTAATATAATCGAAGCCGGAGTTCCTCCTTCTCCAAATACGATTTAGTCCAAGAGTGACGACTGGTTGCCCAGCTGCCACTATATATACCACACAACCCACAAAAAGGAGTGACAGGTAAAACGAGGCGGGGGTCACAATCGGGAACACAACATGCACATGACAACATAGCTTCTACAAAGTTCATTACATTTTCTCGATCATCCTAGATTATGTTAGCTTCACAGCACAAGTTCTTTGCTACTCAAGGTCTTTGGTACAATCACATCACAACATTGGAGATCAGTATTATTTTCGTCACGGTTCCGAGAAGGTGTGTCTTAATATTCACTCGCTTTAGTGTTCCGTGTGGTTGGTTCTGGCCGTCATACAAATGGGGTAAGCTTAGGATTGTTTATGTTTACTTATGCCGTACAAGGCTACAAACAGAATTGAAGAAACAGGATTGTTGACATTGCTAAATATAAACATCATTAAAAAAAGATTGTATGTGTTTCCAGGAAACAAGAACTTCGCGAGTTGAAGTTGCTTCAAAAGCAGGAACAAAAGCAGTTCCAGGATCTTTCTTTTAAAGCACAATTCGCAAAGGATCAGCAGGTACCTCATTGATTTAGTCAACTTCTGAATACTCTGACTTTTTTAAAATAAGTAATTGACCCGCTTCAGTGCCTTCATGATATAAGGAGCTATTCTAACAGCACACTGAACTGCCAATACAAGGAGATTGAGGATCGAATCTCAGTCACATGTATTGAGTTTTTTCCCTAAAATTGTTCTCTCTGCTCCCTCTACTCAAAAGTGGATACACTTTCTTTGAATATAACCTTCCTAGTCCTTAACGACATTGGTGTAATTAGTACAAAGGGTTTAAACTGAAAGGGTCGTAAGACTTGCTGCTAAAAGAAAAATGTTTAATTAAATAGTATATAATAATAATAATAATAATATTTAGCACCGCGTCTTACTACCCGTTCGGGTTATACGCATTAAGTCCTAATTACTCTAATGGATTAGGAATTGGGAAGGTTGAATTAGAGGAAGTGACTCAAATATGTGTGGAGGGAGAGTGGAAAACCATTTAGGAAAAACCACCCTCAGTTCACCTGACCGAGATTTGAACCTAAATCTCCCTGTCCTCAGCAGTCGAGCTCAACACGATAAGCGCGTTAGCCAACTATGCCACCAAGGCGGGTAAATAGGATATAATTGTAGAAAAATGAAGCACTAATAAAAGTAAAAAACTCTTAACACATTATTATAATTACTTCATTATTTCAATGTAATATAACTTCTTCCTTGCAAAGTAGTAGACTGAACAGAGAGTTAACTTCAGTGATACCAACTTATTTGTAAAGGATAGAAACTTCTTTGGAAGACTTAAATATTTATGGAGGCTCTATACCGTAGTTTAAATGAGAAATAATGTTAATTTAAATATAATTCACTTTATCATTTGTCCTACCATATTTTTAAGATAGCTGGTATGTGAAATTGACTCCACCATTCTTATGGTTAAGTTTTTGATTGTTTTATATAAGAATCTTAGTTTGAAATATGTGAAGAGAGATGGCAAATATATTAATTTTAGGATAAAAACAAAAAACATGATTTGGTAATTAAATTTCTTGGAATGAATATAAGCATAGAAGATTTTAAAATAATTAATTATCAGTTGACAAATAAATTTAAGTATTTAAATAAAGATTAGCTTATAATCCATGATATAGTTTTAAAACTTACAATAGTTCTTTAATTTTAACTTCCCTTGAATCTTCCCCAGTTTGGTCTTTCGTTGAATAATCCCCAATTTTGGCTTCCCCTGAATCCTTCCCAGTTTGGTTTTCCTTTGAATCTTCCCCAGTTTGGCAACTGTCGTTGTTGGAGAAAACATTGTCCTAAGCTTTATCACCACTTAAATACAGTAAGATATTCTTATCACATATACAATAGATTAACCTTACACTAATTCGGGCAAGTTTAAAGGCTTGATAAATGCCGATAGTCTGTATCTGCTGTCTCCAGAAGGACAGATGTATTCCTTCTTGAGGCTATGTTGGCTGGTTTGAGGGTGGTGGCAACCTAAAAAAAGTCCCAAATATTGGCCTGTAGTGCTGCTAATGTACAAATTTAGTCTGCCTTGGTCCAGGCTGTGGACTACTACTCCTTTCCCACATGGGAGCGAATAAAAGACTGTGGTGTATTCAACACTGCCACCACTTCTACTCTGTTAATTTCCATGGCCTTGGTAAAGCGTTGGATCCTGTCGCTTTGTCCTGGGAGTGTCCTGCGATGGACTACAGGGATGTTTTTGAGAAATAGGTGCTTGGTGGTAGTTTCAGGTGAGACCACAGCGTACACATGCAATGACAAAGCCCTGCCATTTCAATTCATACCCGATCGAAGAAAGGTAGTTTCCTAACCTCTGGGATCCCTTTTAATCTGTATGAGGTGGCTGTCTTAAGAGTGTCTCCACTCTCTTGATCACTGTTTTTGTTAAAGTGAGGCCCATTTATTCCATTTTGATTCGAAAATCGAGGTATATACAAAATTCTGCCTGGTTTTTGTGACGAATTCGCCTAGTTCATTTACATTACAAGCCAGGCGAAAATATCCGGGAGTGGTTGAAGGGATATTCTCTCCTCGGAGAAAGACAGGAAATCATCAGGATACACAATTCCTTTGATGCCACTGTAGTTGGGATTGATTGTGTCCACCACCTTCTCAGGATATTCTTGAGTGTAGTGTAACAGGTACCCTAACTTATTTTTTCACAATCGCTACCCCTCTCCATTCCCCCAACTTACTGCCTTACTCTATTGCCAAGCAATAGAACAAATGTACTTAAAACTTTGCTTATGTGTCACTAATAACATAACATTTAAGCTTCGACTACTTTCATGCTAAACTGCAAATCAAATTATCTTTAACCCGCTTAGGTAGAAACACGGTTTAAGGTGTCACGCTTGCAATAGACTAGATTTCTTACTATGCGGAGATTGGCGTTCGAATCTCGCTCGGGTGTACTAAGAGTAGTGTTTCCGCAAATGTAGGTACACTTCCTCTATAAGCCAACCTTACTCATCCTCACCACTAGCTTATTTAGTACATAGGTTTACAACATGAATGAGTAGTAAGACATTTTTTTTAAATCTCCATAAAAAACAGATGGCCTTTCATCAGCTTATCCAATTGTGCCATAGTCAGCAGGCAATTGGTATTGGCCCAGCCCAGATGATCATGATCATGATCATCATCATCATCATAATGATTTTAAACTATTGGAAATCAAATCAAATTATAAATAATATCTTACGATATTAAATTGACCTTACAGAGTTAATTTTATTAAGAGAAGGAGGGTGGATGGAGGGATTTATTTTGATTAAACTAAGAGTGTAGGGTTGTTCACTTAATGTAGAAAACTTAAAACTCTAATCTAATTTTCAATTCCCACTTTATTTATATTATTTATCATGGTTTTGTGTTTTGGTTTCAGGAGAAACGATTTGAACAAGAGCGCATGCTGCTATTGCGTACATACGAGTCAGACCTGGACACACTCAGCCGCCAGCAGCGTCAACAGGTTGAAAAAGCAGAGACCCAGCAGGAAGCAGACCTTCGGGTCACTTCTAAGAAGATCCGTGGAGAGCAGGTAGGTGCTGGTGACATTGTTGTGTCTTGTCAGGGAATACTGCACATTTCACTTGATAATTTTAATTTGTGGGTTATTATATTAATTATATACTGTCTCCATCTAATTGCTATATATCTGATCCATCTCTATAAGGAAAACCTTTCTTCGATTTATGAGGTAAATATATTATATTTGGAAGAAGGTATAGGAAAGGTGGATACAGTACGTCCATTGCTTCTCTGGTTTTATATGACAAGCTCGCAGATGCTATCAGTAATGCCAAAATTGTCTGAAAGTAACTTTTGTGAAAATATTTGAAATAATTATTATTTGCTAACTATTACTATTATTATCACTAAAATATTATCAATCACTTTTAACAATACTTTCCCAAGGATTACAGTATAATTTTATTTTCCATAATCAAATTAAGGAAAAAATGTCTAGTAAATTCATTCTAGTTTTTCTTTTAACTTTTGTGGAAATTACAGGTTAAATAGAGCGGGAATTTTACATTTAATGGTTATTAAATTCAGTTATTAATTTTTTTATAAATGGCTTCGCATATCTTTCATATAAATAAATTGTTTATGTTAATAAAGAAGAAAAAAACACAAAATTTTTGTGAAATAATATAAAGTTTAAATTTGTTAAACACAATTATTAATATTGTTCTCTGTCCAACCAGCAACAAGGTAATCTTTTTTGTACGTCACCAACTGGCAGCGTAGGTTATATTCAATGGCTATATTTGTTTTCAGCATAAAATACCACTTTGAATGTTCTCTTGATTTTAATAATTAATTTGAATTAAACAGCAAAAGCAAACTTCAAAACTATACAAACAACCAAACGGTTATTCTCATAACCAAAATCTAACAATTTTAAATAGACATTATAACAGTGAATTATCGTATAAAATACAATTAATAAAACCACCTGCATGTGTTTACAAGCTACAAAATATGGTATAGTTGAGTATTTAGGCTTGTTTATACTACTGTTAATAATTTTATTACAAATTTTAATAATATGGTTTAAATTAGGAGGTATAGCCAGCACACTTACCTAGGTGATACTGGAGTAGAAATTGTTTAGATATAACACTAAAAAACACATAAACACATTTTTAAGGAAAAGCTTTCACTGTCTCAGACAGCTTCATCAGGTCAGGAGAGTAGACTGATGCTTTTGGTTGAACTGTAAGGTTGACTGTCATCAGCTGTCAGCTGTCTATGATCGCACAAATTAAAAAACAGACGCGTTACCCTGCACCTGCTATTAAATTACTGCGTAATACAACCCGGAAACCAAACCATGCTTCTGACACATGCAGCTAAACGAAAGAAAAAAAAAGAAACATGGCTGTAGTCTAGAAAAGATGAGTTTACTTTATATTAACTGAAAAGAAGAAATATTAATATATTTACTTTAAAATATGATCTCAAATATTAATAAAGACAGAAAATATCGATATCATTACATATATCCCTCTCAGCATCTTGTATATCCATTGTATTCTTATGTCTCCTGCAGCTCTTATCATTTCCACAGTCTCTTTACACCTGGTGCTTTTCCTTGTTTAATATACTTTAATGTTTACTCCACATCTTTCCATGTGGGACACATTTTCTCCTCTTCTAATAGTTTTTCGTGTTTTTCTGTTTCACTCTCATCTCTTTCCATACCCGAGTTTATTATCTTCTAAAAATATCTCATCTATAGTTTATTTTCTTCTTGTCTTTTCTCTCTTCTCCAGTTTCTTACCTGGCAATATAACACCGTTTTACTTCCTTCCACATCCTTTTCTAGCATATCTGTCCACTTTTGTATCTGATTCTTCGTGGCATTCTGTACCACCCTCTTTGTTCTTCTAATCTCCCCATATTTTAGCTCTGTTTCCTCATTCTTATTTTTAAAACTTCTTCTAAATGCTTTATTCTTCTCCTCCACTGTCACAATGAAAAAATGATCCCTTTTACAAGTTTTGCTGTTCTGATGTTAACAGATAAGAGGTGAATATAATGCATTTTTATCTATTTTTACTTTGTTATGGGTCACAGGAGAGGGAGTTGAAGCAGTTCAGGGACGGCCTGAAGCAGGAGTTGCGTCTTCTCAAGCAGGAGGTGGACCTCATGCCCAAGGACAGGCGAAAGAACATTTTCAAGACCAGGAAGGAGAAACTGGAGGCTGATCATGAAGAAAGGGTCTGTTTTATAAGTTGCTAATTCTTCCTCTCCTATGGGCTAGCCTGTGCTAATCCAAGATTGTTGATTTCAATTTGAATTTGCTTATTAATTCAAATCAAATTTGAATTGAATAGATTTAAATGAAAAATATTATAATCTAATCCAAATCAAATATTTTATAATGAAATTTTATCACATCCATATCAAATATTAGGCGTAATTACATAATTATTTTTAAATTGAGTTAAATAAAACTATGTCCAAATAATTATTAGATTTTAACTAACTAGCTAACTTCTTTATTTACATATTTATTAGTCACTTGGTTTGAGTTTTATTTTTAGCTGTCAATATTTAATGACAAAGCTTTGTACCTAGTTGACAAAGCAAACATTTTTTTAGTTAGGTCAAAGATAAACCCTTTTTAAAAAAAATCTAAGTCAACGTTTCAAAGCTTCACACACCCTTAATATAACATCTTCCCAAAGACAAATCAAGGTTTAAATATTTCATTGCAAAAGTGTTAAACATATTTTGTCCTAAGATGATGAATCCAAGTAAATATCACAACATGTAATTCAATTTCTGCATGTTTTATTATCAAATTAACATACATTTGTATACCTCAGTATTTTAGAGTATGTATTTTTCTCTTTATAGTATTACAATAATTAATCCCCAACTTACACTTCTTCCATATTATTGTCATTGTGCTGAACTGTCTTAATGGCACAGCAATCTTTTTTGAGCTGACAATAAAAACCACCGGCTAAATCATAACTCCCTAACACTACTTTAAGTAATTCTCTTACAATTTGTATGTATGTATTGTTTAAAAGTTGCATGTCTAACCTCATCGACATTACAATATGTTAACTTGACCTGCATCCTAATTGGCGTCACCTGTGCTTTTTATTTTCTCAGGAAAAATTATTTCTTGAGAAGTTAAACGAGAACCACGAGTCATCACTGCGGCGACTGAGTGACACCCACAGGGAAAAGATAGCGCTAATGGAGCGCCAGTTCCTCCAGCAAAAACAACAGGTACAGTAAATTTGTATGTGTATTTTCATACTCATAATGTCTAAAGTTTCTGAAATATTTTTCTATCATGAAAAGTAAAAATCATATTTATGAGGCTCGCACTTTGTATTTAATGCGTTGAAATTGATATTGCTGATAATGTGAATGCATGTGACAGTTGATGCGGTCGAGAGAGGCTGCTCTCTGGGAGCTGGAGGAGAAGCAGATCCACGAGAAACAACAGCTGGCCAAGAGACAACTCAAGGACATCTTCTTCCTGCAAAGACACCAGGTGACTCAACACTCAGATCTCTACCAACTGTTATTTACTTTTAGCTGTTGTTCAAGTCAAAGAATCAATTCAGACAAGTATACCGTGTATGTTACATTTTAAGATTGTTTAGAATAAAATGATTTACAGATAAAACCCAACATGATAAGTCTTGTCAATTATGATTGCAGAAAACGCAGTTCTCTAATGAAATAATTAAACTATAAAAACCTCAAATCGTTCTAGTCCATGTTTAACTCTTTTACATCTATTACTGTTTCCAGCCTTTGGCCTGGGTCATTTAAAAAAAATCAAGCCATATATTTTCTATTACCAGTTTACTAGGCCTATCGTAGCTACATATGTCTTATAATCTATCTTAAGACTAGAATAAGCACAACATCCAGCCCCCTGGCCGTTAATTTATCACTGTGAAAGGGTAAACTTACATTTCACCAATGATAAAAAATTTGGCCATGCCGGGAATCGAACCCAGGACCCTTAACTCAGTAGACACACCACGGACTGAACTAAGGAATCCATGTATAAAACATTATACTTAAAATGAATATTTATGGTTGAATAAATTTAGGGAACAATATATCAACTTTGTCAATAGTGCACTTGTATTTATGCTAAGAGACACGTTCCTGATTCATTATATTTGTCCAACTCAATATTCAACTATCCATAACTAATCATATATCACTAAATATGTCACGAATTCTCTTTTCATAAATTTAAATTATTAAATCCCAACTTCAATTTTTCTTTCTTTCTAAACAGCCAATCTCACGTTAATAATGGGCTGTGTCAGAACTGCGATTTTTTATGAATTGTATCTGTTTTTGCATATTTTAAATATATGCAATGGTTCAACCACAAGATATTTGGGTATTTTTGAAGTTATTCAGTTTTTTTTTGGAGCTAGACATAAAAAGTTTGATTCCTACTTCGGCCCATTACGATACTTAAATTACAATTTCAATAAATTGATTTTTTATTTTCATTCTTTAAAATTTTGCATGTTAGCTCCAAGTAAGGATATTGTGTATGGATAATATGTATGGATCTTGCTATAGGCAGTAAGTCATATTTGGTTTAAACCTGTTTGACTATCGATTATTTCGATATTAGTATTTATAAAAAATTGTGGGTAGTAATATTGAGTTACTAAGTTTGACATTACTAAGCCTAAAACATTTAGCTCATATTTATATCTACTTTCCCTGTTTATAACAGGTTTGTTAATAAGTACTCAAGATGACTTTTTGGATCTTAGCAGAACCTTGTTTTGTGAGTGATGTTGTCGTTTTGTGTCAGATGCTGAGTCGCCATGAAAAAGAATTGGAGCAGATTAAGCGCATGAACCAGCGCAAGGAGGAAGAACTCCTTAAGAGACAAACAGTAGAAAAGAGGGCCCTGCCCAAAAGAATTCGCAATGAAATGAAAGCGCGAGAGATGATGTTCAGGGAATCACTGCGGATCAGCTTGGCTGTCAACACTGATCCTGATGAGGAGCGAGACAAGCTCAAAAAGGTAACTAGTGTTCTTTCTCCCTTTCCCCTACTACTAGTTAAATTAGAGAAGGGTCAAAGTCCGAGTTTTGGAAAAAATATGAAAATTAAAGGAAATAAGACTATAGCAGAATAGTAGAAAATAAAACTATTTATTAATTTTTTTTGCTAAAATGCATTAATTATAATATTTATATATTCAGTTAAATTTTGAATTAATTGCCTTTGGTCTGGTTAAGATTTTCCTAAAATGATTTTGGGGCTGAACCATAAATATGAAGTCTTAGAGCTACAAAATAAATTCTCATTCAAAATTTTGATAAAATAAATTCTCAAAACTGATAATTTCTCAAATTCTTTAATTTAGGATATCTGCATAGTTTTGAGGGTCCCATCCCTGGTTAAAAAATTGTTTGTATAAAGTCAGAGAAACTAATTTATTCTATTCATGGACAAGTTAGAAACAAAGATCTGTTCAGAATCTTAAAAAGACTAACAAATATATAGTGTGGCCACAGATAGGTAAAATTCGAAATAGTTGGGTAGTTTGAAAACGAAGAAAATATTCAGGGAATATGATCACGCAACAGGGGAAAAAATTAGACATCAAGATTAAATCAAAATGAGATAAACGCATATTTTTATTATTTCATCTCCACCAATTAAACTAATAATCAACTTCTGACACAGTTTTGCTTTAATTATTTTCTTCACCTTAACCGAGGTCAAATATTGCGCATGCCTAAAAACGGTTAAGGTTTGGCTTGAACGGACGCCATCATAATCTTCGTCATAAACAACTATTTTCACCCTGCGGCCGGGTCAGTTTAGTAAAATGCCTCTATCTTCTTTCCTTCCTCCATTCTCTCTCCTTTATTTGCTTCATTTCTTCTCCTTTCATTTGAACACTTTTGGTCTCATTTGTCTTCGTTTCCCTACATACTTCTTTTCCATTATTCTCTTTTATATTATCTCATATACTCACTGTACCTCCACTCTTGCCCGGGCAACTTAATTTCTAATGTTCTTACTCTTTGTGACTTATATTATGATCATCACCAATTTTGTTCTTATGGCCTTCACGTTCCATGTTTCTCTTACATTCATTGTCCATGTTTCTGCCACATATATGACAATGGGTACAAAGTACGTCCTATACAGACAAAACTTCTATACACTTCAAAGGCACGTCTCTTACACACGTATAGAACAACTGTCCTTGCTGCCCTCTTATTAGATCCTCTCTACTCCCACCCTTCACCTCAATCATGCTTCTGAAATATTTGACACTTTGTACCTTTCTCAGCTCTACTCCATCCAATTTTATAGCTTTACTACATTGTATCCTCTTCCGCACACTTTGCCGTACTATATTTCATTCCACACGCTTTCACTTCCTCATTCCATTCCTGTAGCTGTTCCTGTACTTCTTCTTCCTTCTTCCCCCAATACCATCAAGTCATCAGTAAACAACATGGCTTTCATACTCTAATGCCCCTTCTCCTCCTCCTGAGTTTTTTTGACACTTTATTCATGACCATTTCCAGTTCCATTACAAAGCGTAGTGGTGATAAAGTACTCCCATTTTTCACTTTATTTTTTATTTGGAACCACTTTGTCCATCCCTTATGAGTGAGTCTTAAATTAGCTTGTAAAGATGTGTGAAACTTTGACTTGCTTCCAAACAAATATCAGCTTAGTTCTTGTTTTGAAAAAAAACTTGCTTCGACAATTACGAATCTTTGTCAAAAAAAAAAATATTTGCAGCTAAAATATTCAATTTATTATTAATTATTGCCATTCTGATCTTTCATATAGGTACATTAGAAATTAATATTCACATAGAAAAAAACACACATAGTTATTGAATTTTAAGTTTGAGAGTGGGTGACTTTATTTATCAGATTAGAATGTAATTTGCCAACCACTTATGCAATTAAATAAAATTTCAAATAATCTAAGTGTGTAAAGGGTTATGAATAACCACAATATATTTTTTCAAGCATAAAAAAAATTCGATTCGTCTTCAAAAATATATAAGTTATTCGATTTGAGTTTACTTCTAATTGATTTTCGCACACTCTTACCATCTCAAGCTATCCCCATACATACTATTTACTTTCATTATAACTCCTTTTTCCATTCCAGCCTTCTCCATCACTTTTTAGGTATTTTTATTCATGCTATCATATGCCTTCTGTATATTCATAAATACCATTCATTACCAATTCCTTCCCAAATTCATACATTGTTTCCATCTGTAATATAGCAAAAATAAAGTCTATTGTATACCTTTGTTTCTTAAATCTGTGCTGTTCATCTCTTCATTTTCCTTCCATTTTCTTTCATATTTTCTTTTTCATTCATTTCTACAAGATAATATATGAACAAGTATTTAACTACATTCACTTGATTGAATAATGAACTAAAATAATATACCATTATAATTCAATTGAAAAAATCGATTGTGTAGTTTAAAATATTGACAAAAATTTCATTTTTGAGCGGTCACTATACCAGCAAATTTACATTATGTAGGGATGAAGAAGATTCGAAGAAAATGTACACACATTTTTGCAAAGGGAAATGGGAAAAATATTAATAAAAAGTACCTTCATCACACTTGATCTTGATTTTAGCCTCAACCTATTTGTCACTGGAAATTCCACCAATGAGACTATCACTTTGTCAGTGTGATCACCAGTTCAGGTCACAAACAATTTATATTAGTGTGCCATTAAGGAGATACATACCTAGTAGCAAACAGTTATGTATATGAGTAAAACATAGTCAGGGAAAAAATTACATTTTTGTATGGCAAACCTAAAAGTGCCAGGGAATTTGAAAAGTGAATTTCTGTGCCCATCCTGTAATAATTTGGCTTATAAAATATATTATCAATAAGTCTTTAAAATAGCCTTATTTTCACTTAATGAGGTATTTGATGTTACATATAAAAGAAAGTACAGGTAAGAGAAATAAGGAACAATTAAAATTAACATACACAAGAGTACTTTTATAGTAAAAAAGAACACAGATCACAGTTTTCTCATATTCCACTGAACAAATATAAACACAGGTCACACTTTACATTGCATCCACTGAACTAGTTTAAACACATTTCACACTTTATATTGTGGCCACTGAACAAAGAGGAATACATTTCTCACTTTCCATCGGTATGTAGGATAAACATCATAGTTTACTCTTTACACTGCTGTAACTATACAAAGATATGATGAGTGTCTCTTGAATAAAATGAGTCATTAATGCCCAATTCCTCTTCCAAAGGCTTTGCTCTTTCGAAACATTTTGTCCATTATCACCAGTGTAAGGTGTAAACTATGTTTGTCCTGCTAAGTTGGCAGCAGTGTAAAGTGTAAATTCTGTTTTTCCTGAGAGGGTTACAGCATTGTATAGTGTGAACTGTATTACTTCTTATAGGTTGGCAGCAGGTTAAAGTGTAAACTGTGTTTCTTCTGCTATGGTGGCAGTAGTGTATAATGTAAACTGTGGACTTATTTTCCCTATAAAAGTCATGTGTTTGGTCTTTTTTTTCCTATCCATCTTTCCTGTGTCTTTTTCCAAGTATAATGCGAGATAATCAATTTAAGTCAAAGGAGTTGGGATAGTTCTTTTAACTTGTCTGAAAGTGATGCCTATCTGTGATGACTGCACTTGTGGTGTTCTTGTCACAGTTCCAGGAGAATGAAAAGAAGCGTTATCGTGCAGAGCAGGCAAGGTTCGAAGTGAAGCACCAGCGCCAGTTGGAAGAGCTCCGCGCCACCTCTGAGGCAACCATCAAGGAACTCGAGCAACTCCAGAATGAAAAGAGTAAGTGATGCTACTAGAGATGGCTTGAGTCCTCTTTTTTTTTATTCCCCAACTATCCTTTTATTTATGAATCTTGATTCCAATATTACAAAACATTTTAAACATAACTTTCCTAAATCCAACACCTTAGCTCACATAGCCGAAAAATTTATCATTTCTGAAATGTGGGTTTTCCCCTTTCACAGTGATAATTTAATGACCTGGGGTTGGATGTTGGGTCTGTTCTAGATTTTAAGTTAGTTTATAAGTTGTGTATTGATATAATCATTCAGTTTAGAAAGTGCATGTTAGAAACCAAAAAGTAAAAAAAAAACTTTCCCAAATGGTTAAGGGTGTGTAAATATTCTAAATTTCAAATAGTTTGAGGGGAGTTTAAGAATCATAAAGACAACAAAGAAGAGTGAGAGGAGGATGAATATTTCCTACTACACATTATTTATCTGGGGAAGATTGAAAGGAGGGTTTGTTCTCTAGTTTGACAAGGTCAACTTCTTTATAAAGGAGTGAAAGTGCCACACATGCATGTGAAAGTGTAAAATAAGAAGCTGTGCATATAAGAGAAAAGGGTACAAGACAGGTGTGCATATGGTAAAGAAAGATACTTGGCAGAGAGATGTCTGGGAGAGATGATAGAGAAAGAATCATTTAAGGTACTACAAGAGAAGGAAAGAGGGAGAATGTTAGGGTGAAAGAGGTAAGGGGGGAAATGATAGGTTTTGAGAGGGGAAGTCAATGAGAGATAGAAAAATTTGCAAACGAGAGAATAATAACACAAGAGAAACAGAATCAAACAGATAACATTAAAAACTAATTTGGAAACTAAGGGGGATGGCCAAAATAAACCAGGCTTACTTCACTTATTAACACCTTAATTAATCTCGCTCTATTAATTTTAATTTTCATAAGTATGTTATGGTGATTTATGATAGAAGTAAAGCGTGTCTTAGAGTGGATGGAGCTTTGAGCGAATAGTTTGACATGGAACATGGTATAAGACAAGGTTGTGTTTGTCTCCATGATTGTTTAATGTATTCATAGATAAGTGTATGAAGGATGCTTGTGAGAATGGGGTTGGTGAACCAGTATGGTGGCTGGGAATGAAAGTGACTTCCAGAATGCATTAAATCGTTTGAGTGTGGTGAGAAGCATAATGGATCTTTGTATAAATGTCTTCAAAACTTAGGTGATAGTTTTTGATAAGGGCAGATCTGGAAATAATTGTCAGCTTAGTGTAGATGGAAAACTTTAAGAAAAGGTTAATTATTTTGTATATCTGGGCAGAAAGTTTTGTAAAAATGGAAAGATGGATGGTTAAATCGACAGACAGGTGAATTTATCTCGGAAACTTGTTGGATGTTTATTTACTATTACAAAGAATGAAATAGTATCAAAAGAGACCCAAATGACAGTATATAAAATATGTTCACAACAACATAGTTGTATGGATGGGAAGCACGGGCTTGTAAGAGAAACACAAGAGCAAGATGAATGCAGTTAGAATGAGATATCTAAGAAATGTATGTGAAAAAACACCTATGGACAGTCAGTAATGAATGTGTGCTTAAGGAGTGCTGTTTGAAAAAGAATCCAATGTGAAAAAAGTGTCTTATGTTGGTTTTGTTATGTTGAGAGGAAGAGTGATGATCAAGTGATGAAAAAAATATATGAAAGAAGAGTGTGGATCAAGTGATGAAACAAATATATGAAGGAAGAGTGTGTAGATTAAAAGGAGGGGGTAGGCCTTCTAAGATGTGACTAAATGTTGTATACCGATGCGTGTAAAAGAGAAACATTAAGTTTCGAGCTAAGATTTTTAAGAATAAAAAATAATGTATCACTCGGTGTATGGATGTTATTGAAGCATAAGGTGTATGCAAGGATAAAGAAGTGTGGTGCATTTATTACATAGTTGTTGCTTTTGAGATATATGCACAGTTTATTGCCTACCCCGAAAGGGAACAGCTTGCTTAGGTATGTAGGTTTATGTAAGGTTATTTAAAAACTAAGTGGAAATTGAATGGGTATCACTTGGATTGTTTTTCATAGATGATTTTTAGATTTTGAGGATGAAGGATGTATTTTTACTTTAAATAAATAGCACTAAACGATAAAAGCTTTTTCAAAATTTTAGTTCTTTTTTTAAATTTGTATGGGTGGATGAGTTCCTGAATCCTCGGGGGAAAAAGTTGGAAATTTTTTATTTCCCATTGGTCGGGTGGGAATGATTCTTTTCCTGAAAAGTTTTGGGCGGGAAACACTGTTAATCTCTTTTGTAGAAAGTCTCCTTTGATATTTAGCAAGCTTGGTTGCTGGAATGGGGAGCGGGTTATTTTACCACTTGTAGAGAGACAAACATGTTGGGAGGTGCATGACTTATTGTACTCTGTCTATCAACAGTTAGTTATTTACTAGTTACTAGGGTCAGCAAGTGAAAGAGCTTGAAAGATTTAAAGAAGGACCGAAATATATTCTAGTATTTTTTGGGGGGTGGAAATGGTGAGGAAGGGGGGAAGAAAGTAGCTTGCCAAGGTCAACCAATTATGAGGGATCAGCTTGTTTGTTGAACCATCAAGGTAGTAGAGTATAAGGGTTGCTAAACAAGTAGTTTCAAACCTAGATAATAATTTGCAGTTTCATACTTAGAGCATATTGAATAGGTGCCTAACATTGTTTTGTATTAAAGCGTAATTTTAAAATTCCCTGTCCCTAATCCCGATATTTTGACTGATTTTCAGTCCCGTTCCAAAATAAAAAGATAATTCCCGTCCATCCCTATTAATATAAATATTTTCTTTTTTTCATGCACCATGTCTAACTACATTTGGGCAATACGCATATTTGTAATCTTTTCAACAAATATTTTTATGTATGCTTAGAAATTCAATGAAATTTGATGTGCAGTCAAAAAATTTACACAAAACAAAATGTTTTTAGATTAAAACATGTTTAAATTTAATATAATGAAATTTTTGCCATATCTTGAGATTTTGTTATATAATGTGCATTTTTATTATAAATACCTACTGTAAAATATTTTACTATTTAATACATTTCACCATATAGGACAACAATCATGTTTAGTGTTATTTGGCATTTATTCAAAATCTACAACCGATTTGAAAAAAGTGCTTTTTTTATACACCCCTACACATTGGTACTATTATTTTATTTATTAAATTCTGATTTGATCACATTAATTCCTAAGCTACCATAGTAAATATAAATATTTTAAAAATAAGTTATGATGCATATATTGCTATGCATGAGCCTTTTGAATCTCTCAATTTGTCAAATGCTTAAGATATTTGAAATTTGAAAATTTGAAAAATTTTATCTAAAAAACTATATCACTCAAATTTTGAATAGAAATTATTTGTTTAGAGCACTATGCTGCTATTTAGTATTTAGCTTAACTGGACCAAACCTCAGACCATTTACACTTAGTAAGAACAAAATTATACCAATGTGAGATAGTCACACCTCTCAATCTTATTGTGTTTTTTTTTAGATTTTTTTTTATTTGTAGGTAAAATTATATATGTTCATTAATTCAGTTAATAGTAAATTAATGGTCTGTGGTTTGATGAATTTTAACCTATTATTATATTGGACTAGGCCACTCATAAACAATTTTCAATATTTAAAAAAATACTTGTATATTTTATGAATCTCAATCCACAAATTTTTTTAATCTCTGAATATCAAATAGTCTTGATGGCTTAAAGTTTTGGTTACAAATGATTTGACAAGTTTCAAACAGATGAGGAATTAATCCATTTGTTTTTGACAGGACCTCTTGAAGTATAATACCGTGCTCTTTTTGACTTATATTAACAACCCTTGTTCTCTCCACAGGGAAGATGCTGATGGAACATGAGACAATGAAACTCAAGGAGCAAGAAGAGGCATACAGTCGAGACCTGAAAGAATGGAAGGGGCAATTGAAACCTCGCAAACAAGTATGTCTGCTACATTAAGGTCATAACATTCACTAATGTACATTTGATAAACACTAAGGGAGGCTAGCAGGGCAAGGCCTCCGTGCTTACTAGAAAAATTACAGGTCCAAAGAATTACGCACACTCACATTAAAAATTTAATTGCAAACAACTTAATTAACAGATTTTAACTATTATTATTATTATTGTTATTTTAATCTTTTCAAATATTTTTATAGGGAAAAGTAGGATAGTTAATTTGATTATTTCTAGCTATTTCCAATTTTTTTTATTTCTTTGTATAGTAATTAAAATCAAACAGTTTGTTAGTTTTTTTTGAAAATATTAAATGAGTAAATCCTGAATACTCTCCAATAAAATTGCATTAACTTAGACTAACTATATACATAATACACGCTAACCAAAACAAGGAAATTTTCCATGACAAAAAGAAGATTTTTTTTCTTTTAAAAATAACGTTTTATGTGTCAAGAAAAATGTGTTTAAATTACAAGCAATTAATAAAAACTATAATCTAGGATGTTTGATTGGTTTTTTAAAGCGCTTGGAAGAGCAGTTCTCACAACAACTGGAGGAGCAAGAGCATCTGTTTGGCCCTGCCATACCCCTTTCTCTCCCCTCTGATCTATCCGACCTCCCTTCCTCCACCAACACCATGAGCTCAACCCGTAGCAGTCGTTCGTCTGTCTCTGAGGGATGACACCACCACTCGTGGCTTGTGCCCTGACGCCAACATTCCAAAGCACCACCAATCCGCTGGCCATGCCTTCCTCTGGGTCGTCTCTCATGAAGGGAGGGTGCAAGGAGTGGTTTGTCCTATAGGATTTCTTCTTGTCAGCTTAGAGATAAAACTTGTTAGGTTCACTGGCTATTACATTTTTGGAGAAAATTTATTTCTGTGGACAAAACTGCAACAAAGGAGTCTTTTTAACTTTCCAGCCAATATTGGTCAATGTATCAAGATTTGAACAAATTGGGTGATACTACGAGAAAACCAGTGAAAACAAATGTTACATTAATACTATCTTTCTTCCCCTGTTTTGAATCCTAAATTTAATCATAAACAATATTTTTCTAATAAAATGTTTTCTCTATAAAAAATATAAGATTCATTCGTAATTGGCTGCCATTTGATAGATGATTTAAAGGGTAAACCAAAAATTATATTTTATTCTTAGACAGCTTTTATATAGTAACTAAAAATTTTTTACATGTCCAAGCTAAAATAATTTTTGAAATTTTAACTCAAGTTCAGTGACCCGTTTTTGAATATAACTTCTTTTAATTAAGCTATTTATTGTCACTTATTCGAGTAAACTATTGCATTAGGTAAATTGTGTGTTCTCGAAGTAATTGCCATAATTTATTCAGCTATTTATGTGACAGAAATAAATTGACTGATGGTTTCGGGTAAAATATGTCATTGCTGTCAAAAACCTAGTTCTATGCCAGTAAAAATAGTTTGTTTTACTTTCAAAGGGTTCGTGTTTTGGGTGCTTTTACGATTAGTTTTCATATTTCGGTTAACTCAGTGCAAATCATGCTGAATAGTTTGTGAGAAAATATTTAAGTAAATATTTTACATTAATGATTCAGGTTCATTGTGAACAATTAATATTGAATGTCATATAAGTTCCTATTTATTTTTCTTATCATTCTTTACTGAATTACTGTCTTTTCTTTTAATAAATTATGTTGCTTAGTTCACACATGCTCCTTAAGAGCTTTGATATTTCTCATTTCGAATCAAACTTGAATTGATTATATTAAATATTCTTGAAGTCAAATCTTATTTGTTATTTTATGCTGAAAAAATATTATATTGTGGTTATTTATAAAACCTAATACACTTAAATTACTTTGAGAATGTTTCTCAATTGTTTCTAATCATCTTCATCATCAACATGAACAGTTTCTAGCCACCGGCTGAGTTTGTTTGGAACATAAGCCTTCCCACTGGCTCCTTTACTCTCACCACCTCTCTCCCTCCACCTTGACCCAGTCCTCTACTTTCTCCTCCACACTACTCCTTCAGTCATCTGTCCTTTGATCTTCCACTTGGCCTCCTACCCCCCACTTATATATTCAACATCTTCCTGTGCATCCTTTTCCTCTCCATTCTTTTCATATGGCCATACCACCTTAGTCGTACCTTCTTTATCCTGTCTTGGCTCTTCCTTTATTATTTCTTTATTCTCTCATTTCTCATCCTGTCAAATTTGGTCACACAGATCCTGCTACTCAAAAATCTTATTTCACTCGCCTTCATTCTGCTTTTAATCTGTTCCTTCAAACCCCACTTTTCTGCAGCATAGTTAATAGTAGAGTTAAAAGTGGTAGTTAATAGGATATGGAAAAGTGGCCAATTCTACCTTGTGGTTAAGGACATAATCTGGTCATGGAATATAGAAAAAGAGGCCTAAACTTTGTTGTATAAGACATATTATCACTCATTATTGAAATAGGACTCTGACCTGGTCATGGACAAAGAGAGATTTGAGTAGATTGCAGGTAGCAGAGATGAGGTTCCTGGAAGGCTTTGAGAATGTTCCAAGAAGAGACAGGATAAGGAACTAAATAATTGGGGATGGTTAAAAGTTATATCATTAGACGAGACGTTGAAGAGAAAAAGGTTGCTGTGGTTAGGTCATGTGATGAAAATGGAGGACAAAATACATAAAAAAAAAGCCTTACAGAATAAAGAGAAGGGTAGAAGACCTATTGGAAAACCAGGGACAAGATGGATGGACCAAACGCAGGAGGACATGTAAGCTAAGGGAGTGGACTGGAGACATGTGGCTGAGGGAGAAGTTTGGAGAGATCATCGGGAATAAAAGGGGATGTTCCAAACAACCTGCAGAGGCGGTAACTTCGGAGAATGATGATGATGATGATGATGATGATGATAAGGTAATAGGTAGGCATTGTAGATCACTTTCTTGCACTTGTCTGGCATATATCTGCTCCAAATCAGGCTTCTAACACTTCTGAAAAATGCCTCTGATGGCCTTCCTTTCTCACTTATTTCTCCCCTGTTCCTTTCATTCTCCTCTACAATACTTAGATTTAACTAATTGTTTCTAATATTTAGCTTAATTAAGATAAATTGATTTACAATTCGATTACTTGATATATTTTCCATGTGAATATGGTTTTGTACATTTACAGAACACCTCAGAATGGCAATAATTGATCATTTTTGGTGATTATTTATATTTGTTGAAGCTGGTATTTGTTTCAAATCCAAATTGAAGTTTCAAAACTTTGCACACTCTTGGAATAAACACTAATTTGAGGTGTGAGAGTAGGTATTTTCAAATCGGGTGTGTGTGAAACCATAGTTTTAGTTGATTTCAGGTAATATATAGTACAACAATACTAACTGGTTCCCGAAACTTTTTTTGTTTTTTTAAATTTGTAAAGCTGTACAAGTTTTATATAGATTTTTAATGAAAATAAAAGTAAATTTTGGACTGTTATTCATCAAATAACATTTTAAAATATCAACTAATAGAACCAAAAACCTTTTGAGCTGAACTTAAAAAAAATTAGTTTTGGAAAACTTTTTAGTCAAATTTGAACAGTTTCTAAAAAAAAAACTTTGCCTTAATTCTCTTAGTACATGCTTATCTTGAGCGATACTTATTAATTCTCTCAGAAGGCAGCTTAACCTTTGGCAGCACTGTAAAGTGTGAACTTTTACTCTCTTCCTTTACATATAATCTAAAATTGAAAAGGAATAAGATTTACAGAATCTGTTTGTGATGAGTTGGCTAAAATAGGTTTTAAAAGATGTATATACCTTATTGGACTGAATATAATGCGATGTTTTCCTGCTAAAAATATCTTTCCAAAATCTGTACTCTTAATATTATATTTAGACTAACATTTTTCATTGAAAAAAACCCCCATCAGATTCCTATAAAGGTATATTTTGTAAAATACTGTAACTGTACGGATACAAATTTTTGTATTTTGAATGAAATATATGTTTATTACCATATACAATTGTTGATATTAAAAACATTGTCTGGTAGCATCTAATTTGATTTTTAAAATAGTTTTTTAATTTCTTGCTGGATAGCAGTATCAGAAATACCTCTGTAACCAATACTATCGATGTATACGTACATTTTCACCTATACAACATAGAGAGAGAAATGTTTGTATTGCAAAATTTTGTTATAATTTCCATCACAGCATACCCTAGACTTAAAAAAATGAATCCAAAAATTGTGTCATTTATTATTTACTTTTATAATATACAGAAAAAATATATTTACTCTGAAAAATGTTACGGCTAGGTGAAAATATTTTACTTGGCAGAGGCTGGAAATAAAATAATATCTATTCTTTTTTCGGGGGTAAATCTAAAAGTCCAGGTAATTCTATTTTCTAAGTGAATTTGCTAAATCTATGGTTTCATGTCAGAATGTAATAATGGGATATTCTCATACAATTTTTTTTGATAAGCTACCTGACTAACAACACCAAAAATACTAAGTAATTTTGAAAGAGAACTAATCTAATTCTATAGTGTTCTATTAGTGTTTAACTAAAATAATTTTAAATTTAAAAGATATTTTCAATATTCAAATCTTTTTGACTTCAAAATATTCAATATAATTCGATTTTTCTTCACTTTGGATGGGGGGAAAAAATCAGCTATGCACATCCTGTGAGCTGAAATTATGTAAGTGGCTTAATGCAATTTCCATTGGCAAAGTTTGATGCATGATCCAAGAAGCCTACAAAATTCCTTGTCTATTCCACCAAAAGAGAATCTTTTATTTCCTCCAAAAACACCCTAGTCTATTTTACTAGCAATGATGGTTCATCCCTATAAAAAACCAGCAAATCAACACCGAAGTCGGTTATTTAAAAAAATTAAAATTAATTTGTCATAGGCAAGTGGGCAAAGCTTTAAAGACTTTGCATTTACTATGAATATGTAACACCTTCAACATTGCTTTTAATAAAGAAAATTTTCCGGGCTAATATGAAGTTTCGTCTCAAAGACCAACACATTAATTTCCAAGTTTCTGTCATCGTTTGTTGCTTTGTATACTTCTTTTACAATATAAGGTTGCAGTCTTTCCCTATAAGCTGCATAAAAGTGTAACCTGTCAAGATGAGCATGCCACCTTCCAGCGGAAACAGTATTTATTACAAAGATAAACTATCTTAACTCTCTCACAATTGACACTCTCCATCAAGGGTGAACATGACTGGGCATATGAATACATGAAAATAGATTTAGTAATGTGTTAAAACTGTCTTCCTATGGCTATTCAATACCTGTCACAAGATTCTAGTTTCAGGTGTTGAATATACCAAATAATAAGAAATAACATGTTAAAATGGGAGAATAGTTAATCATCTGTTCTTGAACCATCACCACATACACAACTGGTTTGAATTTTTTTGTTTAAATTTTGGTTTAGATTAGGAGGGATAGCCAGTACACTTACCTTGGTGATACTGGAGTAGAAATTGTTTAGATAGAACATATATATATATAAAAAAAACATTTTTAAGCACAAGCTTTCACTGTCACAGACAGCTTCATCAGGTCATGAGCGTTTTAAAAGCTTTGTTAAAATTATCAATTCTCTCTAGTTGAGTAAAGATTATTTTTTACTAAGGAAACTTGAAAAATTATTATTGATGCTCATTTAAGTTCTGAAAACTTGAACATCCCTTTTTAATGTATAATCATCTCTCTGTAAATACTTGAAATAAATCCATCCACGAAATCCTGTCTTTGTTGGGGTTGAAAGATTTACATATAATAATTGTTTGTACATAACTGTTATTGTGTTCAATATTACCCGCGCGTGTCATTTTCAAAATGTCTTTGGTGGGTTTGTTCATTATTAATCACAACTTTTTAAGTTAAAGAAAAATAATGAATTGGTTTGCCCATAAACAATAATAGATTTTTGTTTTATCTTTTGGTTAAATAATGTTGGTAAGTGTCCTTTGAATCCTGAGAAATATTCACTAATTTGGGAAAAAACAACTTCATATATAGTATTTTAGTTTCAAGCCTGAATAGTGGTTCAGTATATCAAACATGATTTGAGGATCAACCTATTAGCCAGACCCAAGCACATTAATTTACCATCTAAGTGAATTTGAATTCAAATTTAAACAACAGACTTGGAAAGAATCATATCAATATTATAGAATTAAATAAGGATATTAAAGATTTGTATTCTAAATTCAAGTTTATGATAACATGGATTTGACATATATTTAACAAATACAACTTTTCTATTTATTTAAAAAAAAATTATAACACTATAATTACAGCAATGCCAGTTTCTGAAATCTGTCGCAAATCAATTTATAATCAAATTCAATTTGAAAATGCTTTTGTGTGGTAATGCTAAATTAATTGTTGACTCGCTGAAATAGGGACTGATAAAATATGAATCGAGATAAAATTATCTACTGTAATCATCTTATCTAAATATAAATTATTACAGATTTATATTGCTTAAATTAAATCTTAGCTTATTTCTTAGCTTAAATAAACATATCCTATACTTTTTATCGCTAAATTGTGCTGTCATTTTCTTTAATTAGCTGCTATAATCTCCAGTAACTGTTTCAAAAGAATTAATCATTTATCATCTATCTCCTTAAGGTAAACCTCTTTAGTCTTTTCCCATTTGGAGGTAGGCTGCCTATATTGTGTTCTGTTTGGAATAAATTAAGGATAGATGGGTAGTAACACACACCATATAAAAGGGAATAACATAAGATAACTTTTACAAAGAAATGAACACAAGTCATGTGTCTTTACATTGCTGCCACTGAAACAAAGCCATATTGTGTTAGTTCCTTTTTAAATGTTTATGTTCATCTTTCCAGTACCAAATATAACACATTGATAATTTATATATTTTTAAAGAACACCATTAAATATGACTGTTGACAAAATAATGTATTATGAAATAATGTGTCTAAGATGTATTTTCTTTGTTGTGCATACGCAAAAAGCAAATGTCCGTTTTGCATAAGCTATATTTTTCTATAGTTTTTTTTTCTTCTTACAAATCAATGGTCAATTAATAGTTTGGAATAAGTTTGAATGTTATGACTACACCTTATAAGAGTTATAGAGAATTTTGCTCAATATTATCCATGTTTCACTGTTAGAGGTAAAAAACTTGTTAAAGCTTCATTGAGAACTTTTGAGTAATTATGGGATCTATTATTTTGATTCTCTGTTCCATAATCATGAATTGTAATTTATAAATCGATGAAAACTGTGTAAAAACAATGTAAAATAACTTAATGTAAGTGATGGCGATAGAGGATAGCCTTAGACCTGCCCTTTCACTTACATTATGTATATTTTTTTCAAATAAATATTGAAAATTTTAAATTTTTTATGTTTAATATATTCATTTCATTACATGTAAATTTTTATTAAGATATTTTTTAATTTAATTTAACTAAAACATATAACCAACATTCTAGGAATCCTACTATTGAGGAATTATATATTCATCTGACACTAGTTTATTGCATTGCTCTGATTTTCTTAACGTTTCATAAACTTATGCCAGGATCACGATCAACTTAACTTTAACGTAACTTAACGTTCACTTATCGTAAAGAAACCAGTGGGCTATCACAATTAATGGAACTTAACCTAAAAGCTTGAGCCAAACATCAGCATTCAAAAGCATAGAGCGTTGATCTGTGATCTGTAGGACCTACTTTGTTAACAGCGTTATCTCTGACTATGTATCGTTTACTTTTCCTATTTTAGTGTTTTGTTATACTCGTCTTCAATAATGCTTTAAAAATAAATTCTAGCTTGCATACACACTAAACAAATGAAGCAATGATACTTGTGAAACAAATGAAGTACTAAATAGCAGTGTTAACATGGTTGGCTGGCTATATCACGTTATACCCTTCACTTATAGTTAATGTATTATGAAAATCTCCCAGGACAACTCTTACTATAAGTGAACTTTAAGTTAACCACATTGTGATGGCTTCCATTTAAAAACACGAGGAAAACCTTTACATTAAGTGAAAGTCAATTTAAATTTTCACTTAACATTAAGTTGATTGTGATCCCGGCATTAGGCTTCCTTTGATTTTGTCAAGAGTAGAAGAGGCAAATCAAAGATATAAATTTTTAATCTTTAATTATAGGGGTATGCTAAGTCCACTTTTTCAATTCGAAGCAAACTCGAATCGAATATATGAAATATTCTCGAAGTCGAATCGAAGTTCGAATATTTTTTTGTTAGTTTTTTTACACAAGAAAAATAAATTATATTGTTGTTTATTAAACTTTATGTGTTGAAATTACTTAGAAAATGTTCTATCGTACTTATTATTACTAATATTTCATTTTAGTCTAATAAATAAAGTTATATTACAGCTTACAATTCAATTACTTTTTTCAAATATTTCCGAATAAATATTGTTTTATATCATATATAAACGTCAATAATTAACCATAAATAGAGTTTTTAGCTGTCAATATTTTATTGGTGAAGCTTAGAAGCTGGAATTATTTTTGAAACAAAGTCAAAGCTGACTTTTGTTTCGAAGTTTTGAAGCTGAGTCAAATCTTCGCACACCCCTATTTAATTATAGTGAATGAGTTCACCTAGAAGCTGTGATATAGTGTGTTTAAAAACTGTACCTGCTATTTGTTCTCATTCTTTTCTATTTGACTAATCAAACACAAGTTCTAGCCTTTTGTAAGAATAGTTTAAGAAAAACAAACTTTATTTTATAGCCATTGATACTATCCACAAAAATTAAAGGCTGCAGATCACATAACTTGGCTATATTTTCACGTATTTGTGTGTCAAATTTTTCTAACAAAGAACCTTTGGAAATGGATGGGTTTTTTTGTAAGAAAATTTTGCTACAATTTTAGAAACTTTTGTAACTGTTACATATGATCATTCCCTTCCTACCATGTTCTTACTATACATACCTAACAATAAAATGTATTTTGGGGATTTCTAGCTAATGAGTGCTCTCCGAAACTAGTGTGATATAAATTGATACCACACCGTGCCACTGTGGCATATTTGAATTTCGATAACTTGCTATTTATGATAATACAAGGTTGCCACTATTTTCTTAAGCAAAATTCCTTTTATTTTCCAAATGGAACTCTCATTTTTTCATTCAACTTAGATTTAAGACTAGAGGAATGAAATTTTACTTTTTAAAGTTTAGTGTTTTAAAAATAATGATTTGAGCTTGATGGAGAAATAAATATATATGAAGTTGTTATGGAATCCAATTTTAGTAGGAAGGCTGAGAATTAGACATCCACTGGAGGTCAGTTTAGTAAATCTTCCTCTATTCTTCCTCCACTCTTCCTCCTTTAATTTCGTCCATTCTCCTCCTCTCACTTGAATACTTTCTTTTATCTGCTAATTCTCCTCCTCTCACTTGAATACTATCTTTTATCTGCTCCTCCCTTCCTTTTCTTGGCCTCCCTGGGCAATTAGACTTGGGCATCTATTTGAATCAGCATTCTTTACTTTTCAGTTCATATTTTCTTCTTGTACAAAGTTATTTATTTAAAGTTTGCAGTTAAATACCAATACCTCATTTCAAGAAATAATACAAGAATAAGTGTACAAATTATAGAGGGATAACGCTGATGTGACACTGTACAAAAATATATGAGAGATACTGAAAAGAGAATAAGAAATAAAATTAAAGGAAGATGGATAAAGAAACAACACGTATTTAGGGAACGGAGGTTTATAATAGACATGATCTTTGCCATACGACAGCTGATGGAAAGAAAATATGGATTTGGGAAAGACTTGGTGATTGTATTTATCGACGTGGAGAAGGTATATGATAGTGTGGATAAAAATTAAGTTTGAAAAGTGATGGAGGAGGCTGTGGAAAGAGGAGTTGTAATGAGAGCATGTATGAGTGAGTATGTATGAGAATAACAGGAGTTGTGTTAAGATAAAGAGGGGAAGGAATGAATGGTTCCAAATAAAAAATGGAGTGAAGCAGGGGAGTGCCCTTTCACCAGTACTATTTGTAATGGTAATGGAAAGTCATTAAAATATTGGCAGGAAAACTCGAGGAGGAAATAATGAAAGCCAAGTTTGCTGATGACTTAATGGTATGGAAGGAAGAGGGAGTACAGAAACAGCTACAGGAATGGAATAAGGAAGTAAAAGAGTGTGGAATGGAATTTGACATGACGAAATGTGAAGTGGTGGTAATGACAAGGAAGAGGGTTGGGCCTACTAAAGCTATAAGGTTGGATGATGGAGTAGAACTGAGAAAAGTACAGAACATAAAATATTTTGGATGTGTGATTGAGGAGAAAGATGGAAGTAGAGAGGATTTAATGAGAAGAGAACAATAAGGAGAGTTGTTCTATAGGTTCTATAGGTGTGTAAGAGATTTGCTATGTAGAAGAGAAGTTCCTTGAAGTGTAAGGAAGTGTACAGGGTGTACTTTGTACTCATTGTCATGTATTCAGGAGAAACATGCACAGTGAATGTACAAGAAATTAGGAATTCTGAGGCCATGGGAATGAAGTTTGTAAGGAGTATATCAGCTGCCACGAGGGAAAGCAAGATTAGGAATGAAGTTATCGAGAAAGGAGCAGGGGTAGAGGGAGTGCATGAGATAGTAGTGGAAGCAAGCAAGACTAAGATGGTATGGGCATGAAATGAGGATGGAAAAAGACCTCAAAGGAGGCCAAGAAAGAGATGGGAGGAGCAAATAACAGAAAGTATACCTGTGAAAGAAGGAGAAGAATAGAAGCAAGCAAAGGAGGAAGATGGAGGCACTTTACTAATTTGATCTGACCACAGGCTGACAACAGTTGTTGCTAATAAAATTTAAATGTCCGATTCACAAATATTTTATGGTTTTTATAAGTTTTTTTTGTGTGAAATTTCCACACACTTTTCAGGTAGATAGGAACCTTTTAAGATCATTGTATACGTATAATCAGTTTAAAAAAATATCTTAGAATCAAATTAAAATCTCACATTTAAAACTACTTTTGAAATTGTAAAATTTCTTATTTAATGGTTTTGTGTGGTCATCGCCCTTTCAAATGTAAAATGAACTAAAAAGCGAAACAAAAAATTAGTTTACTTACAACTTTCACTTTCATACTATTAATATGACCAAATAGAGACAAAGGTGTCATTATGAGAACCAAGATCAATTAAATTTTTGTGTCCTTGCACTTATCTAAATGGAGTAAAGGCAGGGTGCAGTGATTCATAACTGTCATTTTCCTGTTTCTTCCCTACACTAATGCAAGTGCACTTCTTATAAACCACCTTCTATCTCCCCGCTTGTTAAAATTTATCCATTAATAACAGTTCTGGTCTGATCCCACTATTTTCAATATTGTAAAGGTAAAATGCAGTTAGGACACTAAAAATTAAAAAGGGTTCACTTGTCATAATTATTTTGTTCAATATTGTAGATTTCTTGTCGAAGTTTGGATCACAACTTCAAAGTTAACTTAAATATGATTCACTTTATCGCTGCCCCTAACACATTTTAAAAATAAGTAGTTTCAGTTAAACCGACTTCACATTACTAAGTTAAAGTTTGTTATAATTTTAGATATAAATTTTTATTTGAGGATTTATAAGGTTTCACAACTTTACTAACAAAGGGAAAATGGTACCAAATGGCTCTTTTAAACTAATCATTGAAAAGAGGATAGAAAGGCAAGGCCAACACACTTAAGACAAAAGAAGGCCTCAAAGTTCACAACTAAAAACACACAAAATAACATAACTATGAATTTTTTTTAGGTACAACAGAAGAGTAAAACACCAACTCAACTACGGCAGCATGGCTAGAGGTATGGTCACTTAGATACTGTTAACTTTTTACTCAGAAAAAAGAATCAAGAAGGGGGCAAGAGGAGTATCTAAGTGACCAGGATCTACTAGCCATGGTGCCATTGTCGGCTCGATGTTTAACTCCCTGAAAATCTCATAGTTATGTTTTGTTGGGCTTTTAATTGTGAACGTGGAGGCCTACAATTTTTTGGAAAGTGTGTAAGCCTTCCCCTTCTATTATCCTCTAAATGTTTAATTTATTTTATTAATATAAAATTTCATGTTTCATAAGATTAACTATTGTCAAGTTATATCATTACTGTTTAGGATTGTATGGTTTGACTTTGGTGGGGAAATATATGCAGCCAGTTTTGATAACCCAAACACTATATATCAAGGAAATATATATTCGAATCAACATGCTTTGTTTCTTCTCCTTAAAAGCTTACCATGTAAATCTTGCACTTCATTGCCCCAAATTCTTAATTATTTTTTCTAAATACCTCATCATTCTAGAAGAGATAAAGCCCGCCCTGGTTGTCAGACAATTTTTTACTATCACATTTCATTAGCAACAACCATTAGGTTAAACATTAAAACTAAAAAAAAGAAGAAAAAACCTCAAGTATCAGTATAAATTATGATTGATATTGTTATTATTACTATTTCAAAGTGCTATTACAAATCTAGCACAAAGCTATTCATAAGCCCAAGGACCTGTTTTGTTTTCATCTT
>CABFOW010001575.1:99871-139806 GCA_902141385.1 Timema californicum
GTGTACGAAGCTTCAAAATGTCAAATTAGAGGGTCAAATCGTCTTTGCTTCAATTTTGACACCCACAATATTTTTTATTAATTCTTTTAGCACTGCGTCTGTTCAGATTATAAATTATGTACGAAATCAGTCAAGGATTAGGACAGTTGAATTTAGGAAGAGTGGAAAACCATTGAGGGAAAAAAAACCTCACTACACCTGACCAGGATTCGAACCCTAATATCCCTCTCATCTGCAGTTTAGTCTATTTTGCAGAATAGTGCCTTAGACCATTTGGCCACTAAAGCAGGTGACACCCACAATAAACCATCACATCTTTGAAACATTTCAAAGTAAGAAGAAAATTTTAAAACTTAACTATAGATAATTTCAGACACATCAGCATAAAATAATATAGTGCTTTTTTTTTCTCTCTCTCTCCTCACCTCAGGAAATAAGATACTGGAAATTTGGGTACAAACACAATACCAGATTTTATTTTACAAAGATTTTGTTTTCCCAACTAGTGATGATTGATCCCAAAACCTATGTTTAGTTTTTTATTTATTTTTTAATAATTGAATTTACTACCCATTAGGCAATTTAGAGGAAATGTACTCACATTTATTTGACAGTTGAAAACTTGTTTGATCATCCTTTATTGTTGCCTTGGAGTGTTACTCCTCTGCTCCTGAAGCAGGCAAAGTGCTCGTTTAAGACACGAGAGGACAAAGTGGTAGACAGCCAACTGCTAGACACGGACCAAGTGATCGACACGAGCTGGACCATGTGATAGACAAGCTCCCATATAAGAGGACAAAGTGATAGACAACCTAGCGGCCGACACGAGAGGGCCAATTGCTCGACAAACATCAAGATGAATCCAGTTAAGAGGGGCTCAAGTGACAGACAAGTTATTTCAAACCTAACAAAGTTATAAACATTGTAGTAATGGTTGAAATAACAATTCTGGACCACTCTCTCCCATAAGATTAACATTGATCCCCTCTAACCCAACCTAGCCTAACCGGCTTTTAATTACACAAGAGTACCTTATGTCGCTGTATTTGTCGTTCTGCCCCTTGCAGTCTCCCTTGAGTCTAAATTCAAGCCTCCATCCCATACTTTCCTCCCAACCTTTATCCCTTTCTCTCACCATGACCGCCATTCGCTCCTCTTCCTTCCTCCAAGTCTCCTACCCCCAGCCTTGATCTGCACAGCTTCTAGTCCCCATCCTGTACTCTTACCTCCTTTATGCCGTGTCGATCCCATCCATCCACTTACCAGCCGGTCCTTGAAACTTGACAGCTTAGATCTTGTAACTTAAACAATGTATTCATCATATTACCACCTCCTCCTTGATATCTGATGGCTTAGATCTTGTACCTTAAACGATATGTTCTTCCTGCTTACCACCAATCCCTCAAAATATTCTGAAACGATTTGAAACGGTATTAAATAATTATTAATAATTCTCCACCTGACACCTTAAACGCAAAGACTATTCATCGGGGTTCGATCCCAGTCAGTTGACCAAAGGTGGATTTTCATAAATGGTTCTCCACTCTCCCTCCACGAAAAATCGGGTGCAGTTTCTTCAAATTCAACCTTATTCATCCCTAAACACATTAGCTTAGTTAGTATCTAGGCGTATAACGCGAACAAGTAATAACTTTCTAGTAGGTATAACGCGGTGCTAAAAATTAAAGATATGTAGCACCAAATATTCAGGCTAGCAATTAAAATGATCTCTTTGAAAAAGAATAAAAAATCCTTTTTACTGTCGCTCATTGCCGGTTACTAGTTTTACATACTATTTTAAAACTGTTGCCAAATTTCAAGATTTAACAAAGGCCACTAAGGAATTTTTACTCAATGGTTTTCAACTCTTTCTACTAATAGTAACATTTCGAACTCAATGACACGTATATGCCTTACTACACACTTGTTACCTGGTTATATGTGATACTTATACTTATGAAATGAGCAAGACTTTTAATTTTACACACGATTTATTTAAATTATATGTTCAGTACTGAAGATATGATATAAAATGATACAGTTCTTATTAATTTGCAGATTGTTTTTCTATTATATTACATGTTTCGCGTTCTGTGTACTGTGTAGATTTATGTTACTACTATGGATTCATACGCACAAGCGGCTTATATATGACCTACCCCTTGCCTCTTTAACCCCTTTTAACCAATGTCAAAACTAACTAATATAAAAACTCCTAGCAACCTGATGTTGTGAAGGCTGGCTTACTATTGAGTAGAGGGAGCCAGCATGTCACATGATTTTTCTAATACAACGGAGTTTATCTTTTAAAAAAAAGTTTTAAAGCGCAATATATTGAAATTATTTCTGAAAACACATGATTTTCCATGGATGAAGTATTAAAAGGATATTTTATATACATTTCATCAATGACTTTATAAATATATGAGAGGGGTCAAAACAGTACCATTACAAAAGTGAAGAAAAGCCAGCTTCATTTTAAAGTGCAATATATTGAAATTATTTCTGAAAACACATGATTTTCCATGGATGAAGTATTAAAAGGATATTTTATATACATTTCATCCATGACTTTATAAATATAGGAGAGGGGTCCAAAACAGTACCATTACAAAAGTGAAGACAAGCCAGCTTCACATAGGTGGTAGTTGAAATCAGAAGTAACACTTTCATAAATTCGTCCCCTAGAATAAGTTTTTTTTTTCAATTCTATCCAAAATGAACATAGTGATTCAATTTGTTTTTGGAAATTGTGACGCAAAGCTTCATTACTTTTAACTTCATTGAGCTCTTCCTGACCAGACTTGTCTGAAAAATGTTCAGGCAAGTTTTCAACATCAATGTCAAATGGACTGCACACCCAACAGTATCCAGCCATATCCTCTGGAATTGAGTGATCGAACTCAAGATTTAATTTCTGCAGATGCCCAATTATTACATTTTTAACCTCTGCTAGCTCAGTGCTTTCACCTTCCAGAAGCAGGTTTAAGGTCGGGAAAGAAGCCATCTTATTTTCTTATGGGTTTTTTTCTCTCCACAGTTTCAACTTTCCTTTGAATGCTGTCAATTTCTCTGTTAGGTTAATGACAGTTTTATCGTTACCTTGCATTGAGGTGTTCAACTTATTAAGTTCAGCAAATACATCTGAAAGATAAGCTAAAATCAATATCCACTTTTCTTTTGAAAACCTGGAAGTCAAAGGATGATTCTTTTCTGACAAAAATATTTCAATCTCCTTGCATAGGGATACAACTCTTTGAAGTATATTCCCTCGAGACAACTACCTGACCTCAGAATGATACAATAAATGGGTGTACTCAGAGCCCATTTATAACCACATCTGGCTAAATATCCTGTTAAGTGACCTTGCTTTGATAAAATTAACGACCTGAACAACCTCTTTCAAAACAATATCCAAATCCTCTGACAGCCTCTGGGAAGCAAGATTTTCCCAATGAAGAAGACAATGAACCACTTTTACCTGCGGATAAACTTCCTTTACTCTTGCACAGAAGCCCTGGCGTGCCTCAAACATTGCTGGTGCAACGTCAGTACATATGCTGACATTGATTTAAGACAAACCATTTTTTTTTAATGTCTTATATTGTAGATGTGATTAGTGGGAGGCAAAACAAAAATTCTTACATTTCTATAAGTCCAGCATAACATATGTATACTATGAGTTGACGTCATCACTTACATCAGATGTTTCATCCTGTTGTAGATTAAACTGCCCACTAATTTTAATGGATTAAATCACTTGTCTTTTAATGCCAATCAATATATGGATATGTTTACGAATAGTATAATTCGACAGTGGTATTTGTTGGATTTTTTTCACACTCATCAACACAGGTCATTCCAGCTATGTCTATTGCTGTTGGTTATACCAATTCCTCTCCAATTGTATGTGGTTTCTTCTGTTATTGCAACATGCCAAGCAAAATTGTAAGAGGCAAGAGTGGCTTGTTGGAGAGAATAAACAGCCTTATTTCCAGCATCGAGACATTGTCGCTTCAGCTGCTGTTCTTTTCTTTCAAATAAACTCTGTTATTTAGTAACTCTAGCTTCAAGGTGCTTCCTCAGCTTGTTCTGCTTTAGTGACTCATTGTTGAGTACATCATCACAGACGATCTGTGGGAAAGGTGAAACCCACCTTTAAGAAAATCGTCTTTATACTGATGGATCTTATTTGGGGGCTATATAAATCAAAAAATTATAAAACCATCTATGAAACTCTTCCCTGATCACTAAAAACAATTGCTACCATTACTCCTCAATCTGCACAGACTATTGTTTTTTTTATTATTGTTTGTAGAACTGTGGTTTTGAAAATATTTATAATTTCAAATTAAGTCCTTTGACTTTTTTATTTTTTTAAATCAAAGTGACCCATCCTGAAAGCCATGTTTGGGTTGTGACCCATAGGTTAATAACCCTTGATCTAGATAAAATAATGCTGTTTTCTTTGTTGAATTCTAATTCCCCCTCAAGACTTAGGCTAGGACCATACCAAAGATTTTTCCCATTGAAAAATGGAAACCAAGATTTTCAATGGTCAGATGCTAGACAAGGGATAAATATTGCACAACAGAGGTAAAGTCAAATTCGGCTTCAAGGCCATGTCCCGTTGAGGTCCATTTTCCAGACGACATATCCCATCTCTCTACCTGCCATACATGTATCAAAAACCTTATTGTCAAATCTCATTAGGATGTGGTTTTGACACACATTTTAAAATCGCTATAATATAAGGACCAGGAAGAAGAAATCTGCACTGGTTAAGAGTTCGGTGATGTGCTATTGTAAGTGACCATTTTAGGTGAGGTATATTTTTAGACAAATTCATTTAAGTGAGAGAACTCTATTTTGTTTATCTTCTAGTTATAAAAAGGAACATTACAAACATTTAATAGAAATGAAAGACATTTAATAGCTCTATTAAAGTTTATTTTAAGACAACTTTATTGATATAAACAATACCAAGACATCATTAAATATTTATTAAAACAAAACATTTGTGTAGTTAGTGAATTAAGCAGTGATTCCCAACCTGGGAAGCAAAGGTTATGACAAAATAATATGTATGAAAATGTATTATTTTCCTATTATAAAAGCTTTACGATTCTCCTGAAAAGTTATTTCCCATTTACTGGATGTCTGAAATATTAGCTTGAGTCAGTAAGTAGCATGTCTGCCTACTAAGCAAAATGTCCCAGGTTCAATTCCAATCATGGCTAAAAAAATTATTATTGGTGAAATTGGGTCGCCCTCTTTCAGAATGATACATTAACAGCCAATAGACATGTTGGATTTGTCCATAATTATGTTAGTTTGAAAGTTGTGTGCAAATATCAGTCAGCTCAGAAAGTGCATTTTACAAACACCATATCAAAAATACACTGGTAAACTGATAAGTAGTAAATTGATGAGTATTTAAATTATTTTTTTGTATAAGTTATAATTTTAGCATACAAACAAATCATGTAATATGTAAACATTTAAAATTTTACTTATTTATAATATTTAAGATTTTAAATGATAAAAAAATTGTATAATTTTAATTATTGTGAGCATTTAATGTTAAGAATGAGAAAGGTGCAAAGGGAGGGGGAGGGAAGTGAGCTGAAAAAGGTTGGAAACCACTGGTTTATAATATACCATAAAAAGATTGTATTACCATAGTAATTACTGTATTGGTCTGAATATAGCACGAAGTTTCCACCTAAATACAACTTTTTTAGAACTACTCATTATGGAGAAAAGAAGTGTCCTTGAAGTGTATGTTAGCTGTCACGAAGATAAACAATATTGGGAATGAAGTTATCTGGGAAAGAGTGAGGGTAGAGGGAGTGCATGAGATAGAAGAAGCAAGATTGAAATGATATGGGCATGTAACGAGGATGGAAAAAGGAAGGATGTCAAAGAAAATGCTGGAAATGAAATATGTAGGGAAAATACCTCAAAGGAGGCCAAGAAAGAGATGGGAGGAAGAATGGTGGAAAGGTAGAGGAAGATGGAGGTGTTTTACTAAACTAACCTGGCCACAGGCTGGAAATAGTTGTTGATTATTATTCATATTATATGCACAGAATAACATGTTTCACTGAATAAACTATGAGGAGTTGTACTAAATAATATTAAGTGTGTTAATTTATCTCTTAACTTGTACATTAAAAGAAAACAATCTCAAAGTTAAGATTTTTAGCTCAATTATTGGCATAGTGTTGGGTCGTATTATATTTGAAATAATTTATTTTTCATGCATACCACCTTCAAAACCCAAAAGGTCGAATTATATGAGAGGCCATACTATACTCAGGTCAATACAGTATTCAGAAGTCTTAAAAATAAACTAAGGTTTAGATAGTTTATGAATTAAATGATATGAAAATTTACCTAACTAATATAGCTTAGAAAAGCATCTCTACTTGAGTTTAAACTCTTTACAGTTGTATAGCATTTATATGTAAAACTTGACTAGAGCTTGATTTAAGGAAGACCATACTGTTTTTTAAACAATATATAACATATTTAATAATAATTTTCAATAAAAAATATATTGAGAAACTTTAACTGGTGATATTAGAACCATTATGTCAATAAATGCATTTAACAACAAAAACAGCAAACAACTTAAAATAATATTAGTAAAGAACATTCTTCAAATATCATTGCTATAGTAAAAATATGAAAAAAGCAACATCAATTATAAGCTTTGTAGTAGTATTATTATTATTATTATTAGCACCGCGTCTTACTACCCGTTCGGGTTATACGCACTTACGCTAATGTGTAATGGTAGGGTGATTGTGAGATGAAATGGAGGACCAACAGTTTAACGTGGGATCCGAACCACGGTGGAGGCCTGGCATTCCTCACATAGCTTTGTAGTAGTTAACTATTTAAAAACTGCAATTAACAAGAATTGGGTGTGCCAAATTGTGTAGTATAATTCACAACTGCTCGTCATTATAATCAACCGTGAAATGTTTTTTAATATGTTAATATGCTAAGTACAGTAATACATGGAAGGCACGAGAAAGTGGGATAGGAACAAACAAAATATAGCTTTTACAGAAAAAAGGGAACACAGTTCACACTTTGCATTACTTTCGCTGGACAAAGAGGTTATAGCTGCCTCTTTAAGAAAATTTATATTGTATAACTTATATGGAGCTATACAAATCTGTGTGTGTTATTTATACTAAGCACTCCTTTTAGGTGTTTTTATTTGTATGTTCTGTAATTTTTTACCAGTACCCTTTTCTTATTTATTTGGTAAAATTATGTTGTTCATTTAATACTCTCTCCTGAAGAGTTCTGATATAGCTAAACCAAGTTTGGGGAATCAAGGCGGGGGGGGGGGGGCGGAGCACNAGGAGGATATTCACTTTGCTTCAGGAGGCAGTCATTACCTCTTTCTTCAGTGGTAGCAATGTAAGGTGTAAACTGTTTAAACTGTTCAGTCAGATGCAACAGTGTCAAGAGTGAATTGTATTCCTATTTTCACCATAATAGTCATATTGTGTATGTTCCTTTGCATTTTTCCTGTAACTTTTGCCACTAATAATACAGAAAGATTAATAATCTGGCCTTACACATCATAGTAAACAATGACAAGTACCAATTCATAATTAAATGTAAAATAGAATAAATAGTGAAATAAAAAAGCAAAAAACCAATCAATATTAAAGCTCTGATGTATTTGATACAAATAAGATTTTGAAGAGAAAGGGGTCCCTTGAATCTCATAGGAGATTCTAGGATTTGACAATCTATAAGATTAAAATGTATAGAGTTTTTAAAAAATGTAATTTAAGAGCCAGTATGGTTTTACTGATTTAACAAAACATTAATATAGATCAAATCAAACATTAAGTCGCTAGACCAGGGGAGCCACACGGACAACTACAGCTACACACAGACGCTGTTTGATGTTCCTCCTCATATTTAAGGACCTATCCCGCTTCCAGCCAGTCAGCATGTTGTTGTGTATGAGTACAGTTGACATTTTGTTTGTAAACGTTTGTTTTTTGCAAGTCGAATGATGTGGTCTAAGAAACGTAAATATGACGACGAGAATAGAGGCTTTAAGACAGTTTGGGAGAAGGTTTTTTTTAAGACATGGTTTGCTAATATGTGCCTTATGTAAAATAACACTGCCAAAGTTCATATGCTGTTAATCTTAAGCACCATTATCACACACATCACAGTACTTTCAGCAAAGAATTTCCTGTTTGTTCCATTCTAAGGTGAAAAGTGTCTCATATTTAATAATTGCAGAAGTAAAGTGTCCATATACACTTAAGAAGAATTTGTCAAAAAAAATATTGCACAAATAGTTTTCAATTCAAATGATAAAAAAACTTATCAAAATTATTTAAAAATGCCTGTCTCCAGGCATACATATTTTGAAAGGAGACTATATTTGGAGGACTATATTTGTCTGCTTTGTATCACACAATCTGGATGTGATATAAGAGTTATTAGACTTGGTATCATTAATAAATACAACTTCTGGCTCTGACATTAATGAAAATCTCAATGATGCTGTTAAAAAGATTCAATCTCGAGTGGCAAGATTGTCAGTATTGCAACTGACAGTGCTCCAGTTATGAGAGGCAAAACAAAAGGACTCGTGGGACTTTTGTAGACTGATGGGTCAGTCCCAATTTCAAAGGAAAAATCTAACATCCAAGTATCTTATATTTGAAAATGTGGGGAAATTGTCCTAAAAATTGTAAAATATATTTGTTCAGGTGCATAAATACACCAGCATTTCAGAGTCTTTGTGGATGAACTCAACCGTGATGAGTTCCTAATGACATATGGTGGTATTGCTTAGTAATGTGAGTCTTGATGAGCTATGTACTAAACAAGTTTGTGTAGTAGTTGTTGGAACAAATCAAATGATTTCTTGAAGAGAGTTAGAAATACTTCCCTCAACTTGAGGACAGTCAATGGTTATTAGACATGGCATTTTTTACAGATATTTTCAGGATCTACAGATATTTAATGAATCACAGCAAGGCAAGGAAAAACTAATATCAGATCTAGCACAGACATTTACTTTTTACAACAAATTGAAATTTTGTCAGAGAAACTTGGAATCTATCATTTTAAATCCCTTCATGTGTATGAAAAAAATGCAGACAACCTTTCCTGTAATATAACTGGTAAAGGAAGCTTGTATTTGAAAATTGAATGGTCTTGCAGAAGACCTCAATGATTGATTCTGCGATCTTCAAGCACTTAAGCCATCATTTTGTAATGCTTTTTTTTGTTTGTTTGTTGAGAATTCTTTTCTTACTGACATAATGGAGAGTGGTTGTCCTATTTCAAAGCAAATGGTGGTGGTCTCAGCAAATGTGGAACTGGAGCTGCTATAATTTCAAGAGGAAGAGAGACTTACATAAGTAAACAAAGTGGTTGTTCAATTACTGAGTTTTTGAAGCATGTCCTGGAACAAAAATATTCAAAAATAAAGGAATGTGCTAAGAAAGTGATCAACATATTTGCTACAACCTATTATTGTGAAGCATTATATTCTACACTTAAATTTATAAACTCCAAATATAAATGTGTTTTGACAAACATTTGAATAAACTAATGAGAAATGACTTAACAGATCCAATAAATTTTAGGCCCCTTACTTTTGAGATGTACTTTGGAAAAACCTCAACAAGTAAATTGAACAAGTAAAATATTGTTTAAGATAACTTGGATTCTAATTTGAAAACAAGGCCTAACATTCCTATTATTTTAATTTTGCAAAATAAAATGTGTTTATTTAGTTTATACTAGTGTGTATGTGTGTCAAATTAAGATTGTTTTACTACAGTTAGTAATTTTATTTGGTCCGTTTTTGTCTTCTCTCACCATGCTAAATTTACTGTCGCATTTATATCAGCAAAATATGACAAATGATTTTTTTTTTAAGTTCAAAAAATGTTTGTTTTGGGTGTCTTTTATTTACTAAGGTTTCTGAAAAATATGTTTTGTATTATTAATATATAATTATTACAAAATTGTATTTAAGGAAAAAAAATCATTATTTATTTTACAATTTTAAAAGAGCCGCATTAGAGGCAGACACAACCCAAATTATGAACACACCTGTGCTGGACCATTAATTTACCATTTATCTGAATGTTGATTCAGATAACCCGCCTCAGTGGCATAGTTAGTTAACCCGCTTGTTTCGTTTTGAGCTAGAGTGCCAAGGATAGGGAGATTGAGGTTAGAATCTCGCTCAGGTGAACTGGGGGTGGTTTTTCCTAAATGGTTTTCCACTCTCCCTCCACACAAATGAGGGTTCACTTCCCAATTCCTAACCCACTAATGTAATTAGTATTTAAGTGTAAAACTCAAATGGGTAGCAAGAAGCGGTGCTAAGTATATTGATTGAGATAAAAGGAAAACAGTGTTATGATTGAGGTCATATCAATAAAAATATTTGAAATGCAAAGTTAAACTTGTTTGCCAGGTTTTTCTTCATCTAATACCTATTTGAAGAGTTAAAACAAAGTGAATTCAGTCAATTTCTGGTCAAAACACATGTAAACAAATACATCAACAACAATTATTAGTGTTGCATTGAAGGAAGAAACTATACAAGTTTTGATGGAAGTTGTTGCCATCAATAAAAAATGTCGCTTTTATTTGATGCCAGTGTAACCTATGTCCTAGTTTAATATCCCTCTGGAAGAATGTAGAGGAAAGGAAGATAGAAAGCCTATAGAAGGGAACAAACACAATAATGGCTTTTAAAATGAAAAAAAGAAAACAGTTCACACTTTACAATGCTGCCAATGGACAAAGAGATGATATTATTACTAACACCAAGTCTTATTACCCATTCGGGTTGTACGCTAATGTGTAATCCGACCATGGTGGAGGCCTGGCATTTCACACATTCATAAGTTGTGATTAATACTCGTCCCGTCAGAGGTGAAGGAAGGGTTTGATAATCAGATAAATATGTGCTGGGACCGAGGGTTGAGCCCCGGACTCTGAGCACAGAAGTCCGACACCTTAACACTAAACCACCAGGTCACCCAAGAGTTAATGGCTGCCTCTTGAAGAAACTCAATTGTTACCACCCAATCCCATGACCTAGGCTTCATTCTATCAGAAGTAATCTAGGATAAGTGGGAAACGCACAAAGCAACTTCCTAACAGAGAAAACAAAAAAACACAAACGGGAGAGAGAGGAAATTGATAAAGGATGAAAAAGGAACAAATATTATAAAGGACAAACACTTTTATATTTTATATCCACCTTTCCTGTACCTTCCTACAAATATATATGTTACAAACTATGTCCTTATTTGTGGTTGATTGGTCAGATACTTTTTTAAATATGAAATTTTGTGTGTGCAGTTTTCAAATAGTTTTTATTCATAAAAAAGCCAGTTAAAACACAAAATAAGATCTCCCATAAACAAAAAATCAGCTGCTCCTAATAGCAGTTCAGGTTTCACCAAATATATTAGACAAGCATCATTATATATATATTTTTTTTAAATTCGAAACAAAATTTAATATATATGCTTTTCAATGTACAATTGTGCATTACTAAGAGGGCACAACAGTGTTCTGCCATAACAGTTTTCATTGGAGATGAAATGCTCAAATTCTAGAATTCAATAGATTCGATTAAGTCACAAAAAATATCTAAAATCCAAATATGAAAGGGTTGTTTTTTTAAATAACAATTTTATGCAATTATAAGAGTTAACAATAAAAACATGTATAATTTGAAAAACATGATATTTTGGCCCTTAATCAATTTTTTGTTGTTAACAGTTACAGAGTTGATAAACACTTGTTAAATCGAGAAAAGTCAGGGAAATTATAATGTCACTAGCATTTTTAAATACTTTTGAAATATATTTTGATATACATCGGTATAGTTGTCTTTAATAAATCTCGAACAAAACACAAAACAGTGAAAATAAATAGTTTTGTACAGAAAATACTGAGAAAACTCATTTTTTAGGGCCTGGAAAACCTGGAAAAGAAAAAAATTTAAAAATTTAGGATCTGTATTAATCCTGAAATTTAAAAATAAGTTAAAAATTGCATTATGATAAGTCAATCAAAAAGTGTTTTCTTTGTTATTTATAAATATGACAAACCTCTATCAAGATATTTGTTTTGTACGTGACACTAACAAAATAAAATAAAGTTTTATTTTTTAGAGATTTTATATTTCTAAAGATTTGATCAATCCCTAATTTTGATTAGTTTCTTTTTACTTCTAAAACTGTATCTATGAAAGAATCTGCATGAAATAAATGGTGTGGTGCAATACAGTCACTGTATGGCTCCTTTACATAAAAATGGAGATATTTACTTAAAATTCATAAGATATGTGAAATGAAATAATATATATTGTTGTGGGAAAATAATGGAAAGAAAAATTATTACATTCTAATGAAGTGAATAAATGAGATAATATACACTGTTACAAAAATTTATTGGGGAAAAAAAAAGGGGAACATCTTGGTCCACCAAAGAGCATAGCAATAAACTCCCCATTTCCCAGGCCTTCATTTAAAAAAAATATTTGCTTATAGCTCAAAAATGATTGGTTTTATAAAAATATATTTCAAATAATTAATTTTTTATTTTTAGTAGTCATACAAATTTGTAATGATAAGTTATTTCGTATCTCAAAGAATTGCAAAGATATGATAAAAATTAAATATATCCACTTATTTAAAGTACCCTGCAAGTCATTTTCACAGAGAAATGAGATGTGCCATTTTGTTTGTAATGTTCAACAATACCTATATATGAATTCAATCTAAATCGTTAAAGTATATTTTGGGAAAATTAATTTTTTCTCCTTTGTCAGTTAAGTGAACTACCCTTAATTTTAGAGTAAAAAATATAATTCCAAACCCCTTTTAGGTGGATTTATGAAAACCATATATACAAAGTTTTATGCCGATTGGTAAAATGGTTTCGTCTCTAGGCAGATATACAGACAAACCGCATCGCAAACACTGCTTTTTCGGGCTCAGTGGTTCATGAAACAATGACACTCATCAAAATAATGAATTCTTTAAAGTTTAACAGTAGTTTGATAAAACTGTTATGAGAAGAGCGTAATTGTTTTGCCTTCTTATAAAAACACAAACAATATTAATCTGTAGGAAATGCCACTATTATAAATTTAGTTAAAAACTTATAACTTTCTTCAGTTTAAAACACTATATATATATATATTTAAAATCCATTCATTTTTCTAAAATTATTAACACTTGTTTGCAATGAAAGTATAGTTAGGACAAACATGTTGAGCTTGTTTTGACATATAATTTTTAGCAAAAATATTTTTATTACCTAGCTACATTACATTTTTTGGGGGAAACTAAGTCTCCCACAGTTTTTAACCTTGAAAGCTTAAAGAATCATGCATTTAGAGGTTCTAAGCACTTTGGTTTAAGTTTATTTTAACAAATCTGAGATATATAATTTGAATAATTAAAAACTTTCAAATAATGCATTTTCAGGTCATTCCAATCTTCACTTCCTTTAAGGGTAGGGTAAAAGAACTGGCCAAACTAATATTTTGAGAAAATCTTTTACACATAATTTTATAGAATAAGAATTGACAAGTTTTTGGTTGCAAAAATATATTGTGTACCTCCAAAACAAGAGAAAATATATTAAGATAACTAACTTACTCTCAGCCATGAGAAAACTCTAAAGTTCACATTTTATCACTTACAAGGCATGCCACCTAGCCTTATTTTGAGCTAATTCTATACATTCCACCTCATTACAGCCTTGAACACAGTACTAGTATTCTCCATTTATGCTGTGTGTCCTGCCCACAGTTTAATTATTTTCCTGTTTGAAGCAAAAATCCAGTCATGTTTGATTCCATGACTCTTTTTTCCACAAATTTAGTGTGGTAACATCACCTTAATAGAATAAAACTTGGTCACACAATTTCATACAGATTTTCTATATTATCTGGATAAATATCTCTTTTTCACAATTTTTTTCCAGTTGGTGTGTTGAACCTAATAAATCTTCACAATATCATTAAATTGCACAACATAGCCGTGTGAGAAATAAAAAAATAGTTTGTACACAATAGTTTTTTTTAGTACTGTGCCTTACTAAACGTTTTGAGTTATAAGCTATTAATGCCCTTAAAGCAAGAAACGCTTAGTAAAATGTTTAAGAAATATACATTTTTTTGTTGTTCAATATCAGGTCTTGTGAGCATGACAAAAAAAAACAGATTAATTTGGTTCTTTGGAATGAATATTAAATTGTTTAAAACTTTGCTTTTCCTCCTGAAAAGTTAAGAGTTTTGTGCATGGCCAGTTCCCGCACCATTCCTTTTTTATTATTGAACCCTGTGTTCACATTGATAATTAAATTGCAATAAGCCTACCTTTTGATAGTGAAATAAACATTTTACTTTGGGCTTTTCTTGAAATATTTCAAATTACATATTCGCTCACACAAAGAAAAACAAAAGAAATCCTATCAATGTTTAAGGAATTATAAATACACTAGAATGCATACAATCTTAGGTGTAGAAAAACATCACAAGTGAATTGGAGGTCCAGATTAAAATCTCAGACAGGTGCACTATGGGGTCATTTCCCACATGTGATTTATCAATGTGGGTTTCCCAACTCTCCTTCTACAGAAATGTGGGGTATGTTTCTTCTAAATTCTACCTTACTCATCCCTACTCTCATAGTCTGTACACGGGGAATAGCCCAGACAATTAGTAAAACACAGAGCCCCACATTTTCTAAAATATGTATAGCTAAGGACAGCATTTGCAAATACCCTGTTCTAATAATTCAACAATGCCTTTACATTAAATGTGTAGGCCTTATCTTATATTAAAAAACTGATATAAAACAACAAAATTTAGAAAATATTGGAGTGAGATGATCAAACCTGACTTATTAATAAGCTTTGATTATTGAATAGCAGCTTAAAATTAGTGCCATGAATTGATTAAAGAAAGACGGTGTTTAAAGGCAAGAATTGCCTCCATTCTAATAATTAGAAATGCCATTCATCTGAAAGCTGGCCATTGCTTTATGCAAAACTAAAGGAGAAACCTAAGACGTACTTAAGAAACACATTTGTGTCCAAATTAGCCCAAATTAAAATCAACAAAGAGTTACTAAAATAAACATAAAAAGGAGGCTACACACCATAAACTTGTAGGTCCAAGAGTTCACATTACAACACAGTGATCTTTAGGGCACATCAGGCTCCTTCATAAAACTAGATTTACAAATCCACAAAAATTTAGAGCAGAATCTGCTTGAGTAGCGCAACTATTCAAATGCCAGCAGAAGTGGATGTTGATTCAAAATGCTTTGCAAGTACAACTTAAAATAGCTGATTATCAATATAAAAAATGAATTATTGCCTAAAGGATTGAAAATGTATAATAATACAGAGTAGGAACACTGTAAATTGATGTAAAGTAAGTGATAGAGAAGAAAGCCAACCTAAAAGAAGAGTTAGGTTAGGTCTATTTAGGGACAAATACACTACTCTCTTAATTTCTACCTATACTTTCAACACTTCCAACTTCTTTACACTTTCACTGTTACACATAATTTTGAATTTTTGAAATTATTTTCTTTATATACAAGGAGTCACATACATAACACACAAAACACAAGTCTCATATAGGTATTTTTCTTTGTTCTATGTATGTGTCTCTTTATCTGAAAATTCAAAACAATGTATAACTGTGAAAGTGTAAGTTTAAAATGTGAAGAGTGAAAGAAGAAATTATTATCAATATATTTAATTTTCCAGTGGACAAAATAATCCATTAGATTAATGTCATGGTGAATATTCATCCAATAAGCAATAAAGATGAGCACTTTAGCCGAAGGACTCTGATGGGCACTCAAAATTACTGTGATGTGTTTTACAAGCCCATCTCATAGCTGACTAACTGGGTATACTAAATACACGACTATGCTTGAACAAGGAATCGTATATAAGTGCAGTTTTATGCATGTTTCACTTAACACAAAATAATTTTTAACGTAGTCCTATTGTTTTATATGTGATAAAATGTTACAAGGTCAATTACAATGATTTTATAATAAGACTACAAAAAATGGCACTATAAATGGGACACCTGGTTCAAGCTGCATTACCTACCTATAGCAACTATTTGTGAACTGAGACACTTGATTAGGAGAATTTTTGTTTCACACTTTTATGGTAGTTGTCAATGTGTTAGACTTTTATCATATCGGTACTTTCAATGTTCCTTTGCTAATGGTTGTATCTGGATTTATAAGAATGAAAGTGATATTTTATCATTTTAGATAAATAACAGTAGAACACTTAAGCTCACTATTTTTGGATTCATGTTATAATGGTGATTTTCACCCCAAAGCGACGAATATATCAGTTATAGGCATTATTAAAGTTAATTGACATATATTATGTTTAGAGGGACTAATCAAACACAAACACAAAAAAAGTCATATTATTATTATAAATTATAGTAGCCTTTAAATGCAACCATATTGTAGCCTTTAAATGCAATCATAAGAGTTTTATGTGCTAAATGGTAGTACATATATTATATGGAGGAAGCTGACATCCCAAAATGATTCCTGTGTCGAGATGTCATTATTTAAATTTACGAATACCATACATTATGGTTATGAATATGACCTAAAATAGATGTGCGTATAAAACTATTTGTTATTATAAATAGCTAGTATTAGCTATGATAAACATTAAGAATAACTCCTTTGAATCCATGAATTCGAAAGGTTACCCTAAGATTAGAAAGGACATAATTAAAACTTTTTTTTTTGGTAAACTTAGGAATTAATATGAAAAAAATCACAATGTTTTCATGTTTAGCATTCTTTCTAAGATTCATATTCAACCCACCTCTAGTAAAAATAATATCATTAGTAAACCCTTGCTTTAGAAGAAATATTCAGCAAGTATTTGGTAAAGCATAAAAAAGTAAAAGTATAAATTAATAAGTTAGAAATAAATTAACATAATCTAGCTTTTGAAGGCCAATGTGAGAAAGATGGTCACTGCAAGCGATGTGAGGCGGTGAGGCGGAAACCTTCGGTAGACCAGCTCCGTCCAAAATCTGATGGGGCACAGAGTTATTCAAGTTTAAGACACAAATATCTGTGAGATATTTCTTCTGGTGAAGCTTTAAGGGATAAGGGAGGAGATAAAGGGGGGTTGATCAGGTGAGACTTGAGTAGAAGACCAGGTTGAGGGGAGAGGAAGAGGGGTTCATTTGGATGGATACATAATAGAATAACCCAAATAGTTTGATTTAAACATTTTATGATTCAACAACATAATTACTAACAGTAAATAATTTATAGAATTTATTCACAAAAATTTCATNGAGGCGTTCATTTGGATGGATACATAATAGAATAACCCAAATAGTTTGATTTAAACATTTTATGACTCAACAACATATTTACTAACAGTAAATAATTTATAGGATTTCTTCACAAAAATTTCATTCAAAAATTATTATGATAAGCAGGGGTGAGCGAAGCGGCCGACTGCCCGGTGCACCGGGCTCTAGGGGGCACCACATCACCGATGTTGTCTTAAAAAAACTACTAATTTAAAAAAAAAATACATTGCTCAGATATATTTGATATCATACTAATTGTATTTGCCGTTCATTAGGACTTGTGTCCTCGTTATAACCAGTGGTGTATTATTAACTTGGTGTTATAGTCCTGCGTGGCATACCCATAGTCAGATAGAACAATTTTTTAAATTGAAAAACATTAGTTGTTCATTTTCCAACAATATTGTGTGAAGTAATTTTTATTACAAGTGATATTATCCGTCAGTCGTACAAATTCAATTCAAATTCCAATTCACTGTAAACAGCAAGCATAGCTAGAAAGGTACTAATGACTTTGCACAATGTTTATAGGGTTACAAACCTCCACCCCCTGTTTTGCAGCCCTTAGACACTTAAACCTTTAAGTATAGAATTTATTTTGCTACACATTAACTGGTAAGTGAATGTGAATTTTATAGCAGTGTTCATTAAATAATCCCACAAGAGAGGATTGCGATCGCACAGTTTTTAGAAGCTTTAGCAGAAAAGGTAAAAACATTCTCTTGTCATATTATTTTACTTTCGGCAAAAGATAAATGTTCATGCATGGCTTAGCAATAGACCAATGGCGTATGAATAGAGCATTAATGGAAGAAAGTACCTTCTTTATTAGACCAACATATTAGTCGAGGTTCATGCATCTATATTAACATTAAAATGTTGATGCTAGAATTTTCAAAGACAGCCAGCCATTAGTAAAGACAATGTTTTTTTTGTTTTAGCAATAAAAGTGATACAAAATTAAAAGTCATCAAAATAGGTGTTTTTTTCCTAAATATTCACATTCCAAATGGTTTGATTCAATTTTCAAGGCGTTTTATATTTGCGATATAAAATGATAAATTATCGTTTCCGCAAAAAATGCCGTCAAGAGCGAGTAACAGCGATTTCTAATTTTAAAAATATATGTGTTTGTAAATTGGATCAATTTGTTAGATTTAACATTGTTTAATACTAGTCATCCATGTAAAAACATTCAAAGTGCTTCGGATTGGTATTTCTTGGTATTTTCCCAATGTAAAGACCATGAGCTGATCACAAGATAAAGTGCCAAAAATAGACCCCTCCGCACATCCCCCTCCCACCCCCACCGAGCCCTTGCAAGTGAGCTCGTGAACATAGATAGAACAATCATTGCATTCTTCTGGTGACTATTTGATTGTATAGGAGCACGTGCTCACATCATTGCGTGCATGTTCCCATCGTTATTTTAAAACTGACAAATTTTGCATGAGTGAGTGATTCAAGTATATTAATGTGTAGTGTATGTAACAATCGTACTTGAGTAGGAAAAACTGGACACTCTGAAGAAACATGTCCCCTCTAGCGGGAATATGATTTAAGAAATGAACCAGATGACAAAGAAAGTCAAGATAGAAAAGACTGCCTTCATAAGCAATACTGTTAAAATGTGTTTGCAAGCAAACATTCCTCTACAAAAACTAGATCACCTTGCTGTATGCCAGTATCTAAAAATGTAAGTTGTCTTTATATGCCTAGACAATTTTAGAAATATAAATACTATAAAACACAATTTTTCAAAACCAAAATACTATTTTTCCAATAAATACATTGTCTCTAGCAACTAGTGAACTGGCTTAAGCACAGTTGGAGAAGAAAAAAAGAAAGCGTGTGAAATACTTGTTGCTTGCAATGATAATGCGCACTATTGCCAAATTTTACATCTACATTTCAAATAGTATATTAGTCTAGTTAATAAATCCGGGATAAAAGTCATATTTTGGGAGCAATTGGTAATCTTAATCTAAATAGCAGTGGCGGCTCGTGACTTTTTCTTGGGAGGGTACAAAATTGAATTTTTTTTTTAAATGATAAAAAATCAATTCAACTGTTATTTATATTTTGTAATGTAAGACCAGCCTCATTTTCTTGATATATGAAAATTACAGATGAATGATTCTTTGTGTTGGGTGATATATTGTGACAACCAATGCCACAGTCTATTGTTTGTCATGATGCATGCTTTCATGACATAGTCTAATTTGATATCATCTGCCATGATTTATATGAATGTATATTTATATATTATGTTTGATTATTATATAAAATAGTTGTGATGGTGTTTTACATAGTATCTTCTCAAGTTTCTTGGTGTTAGAATAATACAAGTAAGAACATATCAAATTTAGGAATAAAATTTTCTAAAAATACAACATATACTATTATTAATGCAACTTTGCAATGCATCGTCTCACTTGGCAATGTACCCTTCTAATAACAATACATCACCCACCTCGGAAATGTATCATTCAACTTGCAATACTTCATCCCACTCAGAAATTCAATGACCATCTCGACGATTCATCATTCCACATAGCAATACAGTCTATTGTCTAACAATAGGTGAATGTTGATGTAGATTATAAACAAAGTTTAAATGAGTGATTGATTGCAAGTTTACATAATATTATTAGCATGCCCCTATACAATTGATGATTGTAAATAAATACTTTCAATTCCAATTTGAATTATTCTAAAATCTGTTTTAAGAAAGTTAAACTTATATCGAATGAATGTGGTCAAATACATTATTGAACTGTTAGGAGTTATCAGGTTGTAGTTTTGTTGTAGCAATCGCCCCATCGTGGTTTGATCTTTAATCACTAAGTTGCAGATCGAGTAAAGGTAAGAATGTATCATGATTTACTTCAGGAACAGAAACAGTTACTACTTATCCTCCAAATTCCATACATGTGTAAACAAAATTATGATGACATTAGGCCTGTATTTGCCCTGTATTTTGAGATGGCGGCCAAGAATACTCTGTTTATGATTTTGTTTGTTTTAAACAACTGTGGCAAACAATTCACACAAGAAAAGTTAGTCAGATGCAGACAAGTTTATTAATATAATGATGAAGGGAATAGCATACAATGAGTTGAAGATACTATGTCTGTACCTTTTTTCGATTGGGAACTTTTTAAGAACTTTTGACGTGTGTAGCAGTAAACTTATTTTTATTAATATTAATGATATTAGTGTACAAATTTAACCTAGGCATTTGACACATTTGTGTTTCTCATAGTTTCACTAATGTTTTATTCTTTTATTAAAATTATTTGCAATCTTTACTCCTTTAGTGCACACGAAGGGGGGGAAACAAAACACATAAAATGGTTAAATAAAACATCCACTTCATAAGAAAATGTTTTGTGTGTTATATTTCAAATTCACTCAAAAATAAATTTTAAGTAAATTAAATGATAAAAAAGTTTCATGTATTTTTTCCAAATGTGTTGCATTGGCCCCTTTAGGTTTTATCAAAGGAAAATATTAATAAACTGAGGTGTCTCTAAAGCACATTAACACTTTTTTATGCCAAAATACTTTTACATACTCAGCCATTGTGTCCCCGCAGCTTTTCTCTAATAAGATTAGTCATGAAGTTGACTCAAAAAGTCGGGAGCAATTCTATATTTACTATACATGAGTTATTAATAGAGGAGAATGGTTAAAAATATATTTTATAAAATCACTTTTTGAAAGTAAATTAATCAAGTCATCATGAACTATAATTATTTGTGTTACAAAAAATAAATATATTCATATCAAAACTAGATTTGAATTAAAAATAAAACAGGTGCCAGCCCATCCTCAAGCTTATTATTTTCAATAATAATGTTTCCTGTGTCATGATAGTATTGGTTTTTTATTGCTATTTTGAGAATCTTGTTCCAACAAAGATTTCTTCACTCAAATGCTTATTCCCGGCATCAATTAAGATACCAGTTTCATTATCAATTAGAGATAATGGCCATTTAACCTTCCCCTCCCCTTTTTTAAAATCTTGCTTCCCATCTTTCCCCTCAGGTGTGATCTCTGTACATACCCATGAAAACTAAATTTAAATTAAATTGAGATACATTTTGAATACCAGCACAAACGATAAATCGCAATGTCAAAATATTTAATAAATCACCCAACCCTAGTGTGAATTAAGTTCTTCTTTGTCAAGTAGCAGCAGTGTAAAATGTTTTTGTTTTTTTCAATGGAAAAACCATACAATAGTGTGTGTGAGTTATTTTATTTGTTCCTACGCCATTAAAATATACATAATATAGTTATTATTACATAAACATGGTAGCCAAAAACTTCATGCAACAAACATTAGACCTGCTTTGGTGGCCGCATGGTCAAAGATGTCTCTCTCACAATATACTAGACTGCCGGTGATGGGGAAGTTTGGGTTTGAATCCCAGTCATGTGTACTGAGGATGGTTTTACTACATGGTTTTACTCTCTCCCTCCATACAAATTTGGATATACTTTCTCTAAATTCAACTTTCCTCGTCCCTAATACATTTGCATAATTAGTACATAGGTGTTTAGCTCAGTCGGTAGCGTGTCTGATTACTGATCTAAGGGTTCAGGGTTCGATTCTCGGCATGGGCGAAAAAAAAATATAATTAGTAAAATGTGTATTTACCCTTTCACAGTGATAAATTAATGGCTGGGGACTGGATGTTGTACTTGTCCTAGTCTTAAGTTAGATTATAAGGCATATGACGCTACAACAGGCCTAACAGGCCTAACAGGCCAGTTGTGGAAAATATATGGCTTGAATAAAAAACGGACCCAAACCACAGGTTGGAAACAGTAATGGATGTAAAAAAAAGTACATAAGTCTATATAGTATATAGCCCAAATGGGTAGTAAAACACGATGCTAAACAAAACACAAGCATTAGTTGTATTTCATTAAATGTAAATTAAGATCAAATTAACAAATGAATAAAACTAAAAAAAATCCCTATTTTTAAAACCAGAAGTGGTAAATTATGCATTTATCTAAAATAAGTGTTTAAGGAAGGAGAGGCATAATTTAGAGGAAATGTACCCAAATTTGTTTAGGTGGGAGAATGGGAAACTATTAAGCAAAAAATAATTTTTGATATACTTAGCCATAATTTGAACTCTGGCCTCATCAGTGGCATACCAGACTATACAAGCCCATTGATATGAATAAATATTGCTTTGCATTCTGTCACCCATTGTGCTATGCAACTAATGCCTATTTGGGCTATTAGCAGCTTAAAAACTAATTTAAGATTACAAGTCAGAAATGTGAGTTTTAAAACACTGCAACATCATTCACCTGGATAGGAGGATGGGGAAATTTTAAGTTTAAAAAAAATCATAGCCTACCAGAATTCAAACAGTTATTTTGGGTAAAAGTCAAACTAATTCTGCCTGTAATCTAGGCTATTAGTCTTGGTAGTTTTATTTACAACTATTTCTTTGTATGGAATTGTTAATATATGACAATTTACAAAGTCAGTATATAAAACAAAACATTCACTATATGTGTAATTATTACGGTAATTGAAAACTAACTTTCATTCCTACAAACATAAAACTTTTTTCATTTGAAATAAAATATGTTATTTAAAATTATTTTTACAACTTATGACAAAGGAAAACTATAAGAGTACAATTTTGGGAAAAGCTACCAAGTTTTACTTTAAGCTTTAAACCCTTGATAAAAAAAAAGTTTATCTTAATTAGTAAATTATGGTACAATTAAAACAGTCATGTGATGTCAGGGATTAAAATGTTTAAGTATATTGATAACACATTTTACTGATATATATTTTGATAGTGATACCATCTCAGTTTTGATACTATTGTTTATAAAATATTGTTGCTACTGATATGCAAGGTACGAAAGTTAATTTTAATACTTCTTAATGTTAGCTCATTAAATATGATTACAAAGTAAGTTGAATTTGACTAGAACTTGCTGGCTGTGCTTTACTTAAGCCTGTATTTTGTTTACTTGTGTAACAAATTCAATTTCATTAGTTAATATAATTGTATGAAATAAAGTGCATTGAGCAAAAACAACTTGTAATAAATCAAATGATAGAATAGAAGGAAAATAATAGAGCACAAATAAAAGTAAAAACACTCACACATATTTACACACACTTCAAACATCTTCCTCAGAAAGGAGGAGGGGAAAGGCTAGGGGTAGAGTTGGTGGTGGTGGTGGTGGTAGTATTTAGACTCATGACTTTGATGCTAAATAATAGCATCGAAATATTGAAATGTGTGTAAATTCATACAAATATTAGTCAAATACTTCATGCCACAAAGTGAAAGTCTGGGATTATATATACGTTGTTTTTCTATACACACAGACAATATTTGACATTTTATATAACTGCCCACAGTCCACAACCCAAACAAGCTGTCAAAAGCAAGCAGACTAACCTTGTTTACTTAACAATCCTGAGGGACATCAACTACGACTGGTTCCAACCTAGTGGGGAGGAACCACCAACAAGACAATAATTATCAACACTAGTCAAGGGGAGTATTTAACAAGGAGTGCACGCACACAGACACACATAAACATAGATACAAAATTACCAATATTAATTTAACCATACAATAATGAAGATTGATAAAAATAAGGAAATATGAACTATTTAAGTAAAAATTGAGTGAAGAAAGCCCATCTAGGGCCAAATGAAAAAATCCTGGAAGAACCCAAAATGTAAATGTGACATCATTTTACTTTCTTCTGGCTTCTATAGTAGGAAAAGGCATACACATATTGAAACACGAAGTTTTTAAATTTAATTTTTAAATTTAGGTAAAGTTGCATTTATCAAAGGTTACATGTCAGTTGGCCTTAACATTAAGCCAATTTACTTTACACCAACTGACTTTCTCCAAAGTTAATTTTTAGGCTAGATGACTTTAGACCAACTAACTTTTGGTGAGCTAAGCCACATACTTTATTTTTATACTCAAAATTTCTTCTAGGACTAAATGAATTTGGGCTAAATAACCAAAGACCAAATGAGTTTCTGTGAAGTTAAATTTTATACATTTTATTCAAACAGGGTGTCCAGCTAAACTATATTTTTAAATTCCCTGACTTTTTCAGGTTTTCCAGACCTAATTTACGTTTTCCCAGACCACTATTTATCAATATTATGTATATTACGAAAATAATTTTTTAAGATCACAGATTAAATGGTGTTTTTTCCCCCTAGACACATATACATTCTGAAATTGTGTCACTCAATAATGGGATCAAACGATTTCTGCCTCCGGAGCAATGGGCTATTTTAAGTTAAAAATAGATTTCAGTAAAATTGTATTGAACCATTAAAAGATTGCCTCAAGCAAGAAAGATTTAAAATAGTTGTGGGACAGAGTCATTCTTAGTTCCTTCTACTTAAAATGTAGGCCTAGTCAAATTTTGCGCATGTGAATAGCCATGACTAAACTTTGGCAGAAGGGTGGAAAGACACAAAACTAACTTGTTGACCTTGAGAAGTGATATTAAACTGCTCAACATGGATGATGGTGTGAAAGTGATTCCAGATGGTTATTAACTGGAAGAAAAGTGTTATTTTGACTATTGTGAACCAAAATATTTGGCTTTTTATAGATAAAATGTAGAATTTCCAGAAATATAATAAAATTACCTGACTTTTCCCTGACCAAGCAAATTCCCTGACAATTCCCTTTTTTCCAGGTTTTCCAAGTCACTGGACACCCTGTTAAAGTATGTTTATGTTTTCTTCAGAAACATCCGTCATGATTTGTTGTGATGTTACTAGATGGCAAGGAGAGTCATTTAGTACAGGTTCTAAATACCTGTGCGTACATACAGTAGCCCCATGACTTCTTTGGTGCTGACTGACAGCTCACAGCTGACTTCTGACTGTCAACATTTAGGTATATAGCTAAATTTTGACTGTCAGAAGTGACAGCTGCTAAACACATCTTTTTACAGATCATTTGGTCCGGCGTAGGTATACATAATTTGGTCTGGTAACGTTTCAAAGCTGCCAGTCAACACCAAAGAAGCCATGGGGCTACTGTACATACATATATACATACAGACATACAAAAATACTTGTAGTCTTCTTTAAAGCTATTATTGAGCAAGGGCTTGGATATCTGTCTATTCTTTAGTTCCAGTGATTACACATTGAACTCATAAACCAGTAGGATCGTTGCATAGTAGCATGTATGATATTCAAATATTGCATAGAAGTTTGAACCACTAAGTTTCCAGTTTGTATTTTCAGGTATCAATTGATTAAAATTAGAATTATCATAATCATAGAAAATAACTGATGATCTACCACAAACAGACCTTATTATTAACATACATATCAACTAAAATAATTATTTACTTATGATTCTAAACACTTAGAAATGTTCATTGAAATGCACTCAGAAAACTGAGGGAAGGCAAGATGAGGGTAGGGGTGGGGGATGAGGGTGACTGAGCAGACGACTTTAAACATATTGCTTTGCTATTTTATTTAATCCATTTATACATATTGTGCCATTTATAAATGCTAGCACTATTGTTGTAAATAATATTAATTAAAGGCTTAAGGCATCAAGAAATCAGTCTTAAAAGCTAGTTTACTACAAGTGAGGGACTTCGGGTTTGAATCCTGCTGGATGATGCTTGGGATAGTTTGTTTGAATATGAAGACTAGAATAATGTGTTATCAGAGATATTTATTTTTAATATTTTTAAAATAAAAAAGAAGAGTGTTCAAAAATAAAAAATAATTGTTGAACCCACCCTTACACCCCCACCCTCATAAACCCATTGATCCCAAGTTTGATAAGTGTCCCCAAGTCAACTGTGTTTTTCACTGGGCCTTAGTACCATTATGGGTTATATTCATACAGTAATAGGGAGGAGGGCTATAGAATTTAGGGTTTATAAACCTCCATTTGCTTAGAGGTAGAGTGGTAAACCATTTGGAAAAACTAGCCTCAGTACACCTAACCAGGATTCAAAACCTGATCTTCCTTTCACTGGCAATACAGCTTAACACAAGAGTGATGCGCTAGAGCATGCCACCACCGATACAGAGCTTGGAAAGGCAATGACACTCAGGGGAAGCAAATTTAATTTTCTATTTAGTGCAATAAAAGATATCAAACCTTTTATTTTGAAGTGTACACAATGTGAGTATATAACTTTGAAAGATATTGTCAAGTTTCCAGCTTCCACGGTGACATATACACTAAAGGAAACACTATTATTGCATTGAGAGCACCGTGTTGAGCAATTTGTTTGGCTCAGAGTTGTTTCTTTTCTTGTGATCAAGATGATTTTATAGAAAATTTTGGAAATGTAGATGTATTAATATGGTTCCCTTTGACACCTAAATAATTATAGCTTTGATGATTATGTATTAAAATAAAGAGCCAAACGTATCGGTACCACAAATGATACAAGAATACAATAGCTTTGTCTAAGAGAGACTAAAAATACATCTAGCTTTACAGAGGAAATAATTTGAATCACCAAAGTGGATTTTGACAAAATAGCTCAACAACTGATCAAATTTTAATGTTCAGTAAATATTAGAAAAAAATGGGGTAATACAACCTGACGGCACATCAATTATACATAAGTTTTAAAAAAAGGCCTCTAATTCAGTTAAAATAAACCAATTATATTAAACGTTTGTTAAGTTTGGGATACCCAAAAACTTGTCAGGCTAATAGAGGTATGTATAAATGATAGGCGTGGCAGGGTACAACCCTTATTGAATAATTATGAAATACATGATGGGTTAAAACAAGGAGATGTACTTTCCCCATTACTTTTTAATCTAGCTTTAGAGTATGCTATTAGAATAAGGAGATGATTTAGCTTTTTGGGTTAATAGTAAGAAAGCTGTTACAATGTATGAATAAATTTAACTAAAGGCTGATAAGGAAATAAGTTTAGAAGTCAATGATGAAAATATTATGTAAATTATCATACAGCGAACAGAGATTGAGAATGGTAAGTTAGAGATTACTTCTAATAACATATCATTTGACATGATTAATTAGTTTAAGTATTTAGGAACAATTTTAACTAGCATAACAATATTAGAGTGGAAATTAAAAAAAGAATACAGTTGAGTAATGCAAACTATCACTCAGCCAGTAAGTCGTTGACATCTCACCTGCTTTCAAAGGATGTAAAACTAAGAGTTTACAAAACAATAATTTATCAGTTGTTCTCTATGGGTGTGAAACATGGTTTCTTAGTTTACACGACAAAAGTAAATTTAGGATATTGGAAACCAAGGTGCTTAGGAAAATATATGGTCTAAAAAGGGATGAGGCTACTGGGGAGGTGGAGAGTACATAATGATAAGATACATACCCTGTACTCATCACAAGCCATGGTTAGGATAATCAAGACTCGCAGATTACGGTGGGCAGGACATGCAGCACAAATATGAGATTCTATAACTTTGTTCTGGGTACTGACTGGCAAACCCGATGAGAATAAACCATTGGGAGGATTTGGATGCAGGTGGGAGGATAACATTAAAATTGATCTGAAAGGGATAGGGTATAAAGAGGTTGTCTGGGTAGAACTACTTCAAGATAGGGATAGGTAGCATACTTTTTTAAGTGCTGCAATGAACTTTCAAATACCTACTGTCATAGAGTAAGTAAGTATATTAATAATAATTGTGGGATTGCTGTGTTGAATTACAGGGAAAAAAAGTCAATAACTATTTAACAATAATTTAACATTCATAAGACTGGTATTGTGTGAACAAAGTCCCAACTGCACTCTCCTATTTTTTTAATATAAATAGTTCTACTATCTTAAAAAGATGAGTGTAATAGTTTGTATATAAATATAAAGTCATGACTTTTAGTCAAAAACAACATTTAGTTTTATATTAACAGGCATTCTGATGTTGATGTTTATATGCATAACTTCTTTCAACATTATTTAAATTTAGGAATAAATCCAAAAAGCTTTGTATATTGATTTAACATCATTTGTGATTTTTTTTTGTTCTAGTATTACTAAGGAAGAGGTATTTTAAGGTAAAGAAAAAATTATTATTTACTTTTTATTCAATATTTTAATAAGTAGGCAGGACAAATGTTAATGATTCAGGAATATTAATGTTTGTAGAAATATTGTAACATTACCTCACATCAGTTGTGCTAGCTAGATTCAGATGAAATAACTAACAGTATATTTTGTTCACGATAACCTGGATGACAGTTCGAAAATCATATGTTTAGGTTTTGGGTCGCCAACACTTGTAAAAGATCACAGTTTTGTTATAAATGTAAAGATCTTTAATTACCTGTTATATATTACATTTAAAATAACGTAAACTTAAGTTTTCTCATACTATTTCATTTTTTTAAATAATTTCTTTTTATCCAACTCGAAACAATATTTTAAACATAATTAAAAGTACTTATTTTTCGTTTTGGAACGTTATTGATTATGTTTAATAAAGTGCACACATCAATACCTTTTAATACAAGCATTGTATTTACTTGCAAAAGAGAAAATTCTTGTCTTTTTTTTACATACAATAAATGATTTTATGATTATTTTATCCTATTTTGAAATATTTAACTGAATAAAATATTTTCATCAACTGCATGTCTGCATCATTGTAGAAAACTTGTTTACCGTTATGTTCAATCATATGGTTTAGATTCGTCAGTCGCCATTTTGAAGCTATGTTCGTTAGAAGTTTTTGTGAAAGTGGTGTGAATATTTTTTTAAGTGGAATAAAACGATAAATAAACTTTGTGTCCGACCTCAAATAAATATATAAATAATATTGGCCTAAATTACTGTGGTTAACTATCACATTAATATATTACCATCTGTTTTCATTACAGTCATCCAAAGTGATAGATGTCAGCTGTTGGCGTAGTGATATATTAGGGATTACTTCTAGTAACATTTCGAGCTGCCATCCAGGTAAACTTAGCTCGTGAATGACTTTTATGTACGTTCCAAAGATACCTAAAGTTTTTAACTTTATATTTTAGGTTAAATGACTGACATTTGCAACAACAAAAAAGCTGCATTTCAATAAACCTTCTCAAAATACTTACATTTCTTACCACCTGAATAAGTTAAAGATATGCTTGTACAAAGTATGGTTCTGCCTCATTTTGATTATTGTGACAGTGTATACATTACAGTGACCTAACAATGGAATAAGGTACAGGAAAGGTGGGTATGAACATATAAAAGGAACAAACACAATATAGTGTTTCACACTCCCTCCTAACGAGTTCCAATAGAACAAAACATACAGTAGGTCAAGAGAATGGGTGGTATCAAATGATTTTCTTCGAGAGGCAGCCATTACCTCTTTGTCCAATGGCAGTAATGTAAAGTGTGAACTGTAAAAGCCATATTGTGTTTGTTCCTTTTGTATGTTTCTATTCACCTTTCCTGTACCTTCTTCCAAAAATATAGTTACTTTAGTCTTCAAATTTCTTAACTAATCCTCACTGGAGTATTTATCATCTCAGTTTCAACTTATGAAAAAACAACATTGGCTTAATATATGTGCTAGAAATTATTTTGTTCGCTGTATACACCTTAAGAAATTCAAGTCCTCCACTGTAGCGACATCATGGGCATGCTACCTGCTACCATCAGAAATTTGACCACACTAGCTGCCTTAAAAAAAAATATTTGTTTATAAAATAAGAACTTAACATTGAGCTTTTATCTTGAGTATTTATGAAATTGAAATAGACAAATATGTGAGTTTGGGTTTTCTAAACTAAATTGTTTGTGATGTAAAATTTAGTAATTTGTTTGTATGAATGATTTAATGAATAATATGGTGTAAGAATGAGATAAAACTTGCTAAAATTGATCAGATAATAAATGTGAGTTTGGTTGATTTATTATGAAACTACTAATTTATCATTTTCTAAGATTTGTCCTATTATTATTTTTGTTCTTTAAGCTACTTATTTTATTAATTAATAATAATATTAAGAAGGGGACTGGTGTATCCCAAAAATTATATAATTATGTGTTTTAGTATGTTTTAGATGTGAACATCATATTTAATTCAAATTACTTCAGGCTAAATGACTCTTTGTGAACTTAAACAACATCAACTTTTTTATTCCAAATACATTTTAGGCCAAATTACACTAGGCTAACTGAATTTTGGTGAAACTAATGTTTAGGTCAAATGAATCCAGGTTAAACTAATGTAGACACAAAATTATTTTAGGCCTACTGACACGTCCGATTATCAAACAATAAGGAAAAAAGTGAAGAAATATACTATGCTAAACACTTCACTCCATTTTCAATAAAATAAAATTTCTCATTTTTTTTCAGTAGAAATGCAATTTAGCTATCTTTATGAAAAATAATAATGATTTAAAAAATTATATTAGTTATAACAAATTTATCAGAAATAGTAAAAAGAAAAGAAAGGAAAATCTCTTATGTCTTTCAGGGGTATAAGAACTATATTTTTCTGTTGAAGGCTGGTGGTAATCTTGACTTGGTAAGCCATTGGTGAGCTAGTTCCCAATGTCTGAGTTGAGAACTGTTGCATTGTTTTGAGAATGTTCACAATATTTTAATCGTTTGACAGGTTTGAAAGTTCTGGTTGTGAGTACTATATAAAAAAATTGCTTGTGTTTCAATGTATTTCTGACTATTTTTACTGTAAAAGCCAGAAAATGGATTAAGTCACATTTGCACATTGGCTTCTTCCCAACATTTATTCCTCTTTCCCAAGGTGAGCTTTTGTCACTAAATTTGTTTAGCTTTACATATTTGTATCATTTTTTATTAGTGCATAATAATTGTAAAACATAAAACTTTAAACTTAAATTTAATTAACTAAGTACTTTTTATAATTAAATGGGGCTTTAGTCTCAATCATTGTAAATGGTTTGGTGGATTGAGTGATCTTTAAAATCACAAATTTTACAGAATTATCATGATCATTTAAAAAACACAATCCAACTCCCTTTTACCTTCCCATCACAAAAAAGATAATCATAAATATCCATCTGTTGGGCATTAAATTAATAGGAGCCCAACTTACCTTTGTGGAAATAAATCAAAATATATGTGTATTGCCCAAATGGATACTTAAGACACAGTGGAAATGAACAACACAAAACTAGTCTTTAAGTTATGTTATTATACATAAGATTTGCACAAACCCATCTTATTATTCAAGCTTTATGACACAGAAAGCTTGATTAGTTGCTAAATGGCTGATTATTTATTGTTGTTTATGGTTCTTGGTTGAATTGCGTGGTTAGCTGTTTAGTGGTTTTCTCGCTGTTCCTGTTTGAGTTGATAGCAGAAGAAATAATAAAATTATAATTTGAATATTTGATTTTAAATGGGTGTATAAAATATTAAAATTATTAAAGATTAGTTAAAAATGTTATCAATTAGTTTCTTAAATCATTGAAAAATAGATAAATAAAGTTGACTTTAGACTCATATAAATTATTTCTCACATAAGCTTCTAAAATAAGATAAATTTCACATAAAAGATTGATTTAAAAAATTGATATATAATGAAGTTAAATATTCAGTTAACCCGCCCCAGTATCCGCATAGTTTAATGTGCCAGTCTCGCAGTATACTAGACTACTAATGACGGTGAGATTGAATTCTAATCTTGGTCGTGTGTACTGGGGGTGGTTTTTCCAAAATGGTTTTCCACTCTCCCTCCACACAAATGTGGGTACACAGCTTATAAATAAAGCCTTCCCAATCCATAAAACCATTAATGTATTTAGTACATAAGCATACAACCCTGACGGGTAGTAAGACATAGTGTTAAAAAAATTAATTTGTAATTGCAAGCAACAGCAAATGAGACATTCTGAAAAGCATGTTTCAGTTGTCAACATGTTGTATTTACAATATTTTGGAATAGCAAATGATAATTTTAACATGACTAACATATATACAAATTGAGGGTACCTCTACCAGCAAAGTTAGCCCCATGAAGATGATCCTGTCACCACTTAAAAACTGGGCACTGATAATGTAAACTCACCCCTGAGATTTCCCAAGTGGCCAAAACGCCCAGCGAGGGCCACTTCTGATGGTGAGTCCTTCATGAACGAGCTGGACATATTGACGGCAACATAAAGGCCACACAGGACCAGGGGTCCCACAATGGCACCCTCAACCCCTAAGCAGAAGATCCCACCAGCGATGGCAAGACCTGTCAGGTAGGGGTGTCCACCCCTTGAAACACAAAACACAATTTTTAACATGAAAGTGAGTTTTGAATATCCTTAGCATCAATAGGAGGATGATATAAAGATTGGACTGCAGGAATAGAGAAATTAAGGCCCATGGAAAAGATAAATTTTTCATACCCAATGGCACTTTAAAAATGTCAGTAGATTTATCTCTCAACTAACCGCGATGATAAAAGGGAGGATTTGCAAGGATATTCAAAAAACATAAATGGTCCTTGGTCCAATTTAATAATACATTTTTTCTCCCATTACATCACAAATGAATACTTTAGTAACCAACTGGTTTGTTAAGAAAAAACTGTGATGTTTGTTCCTGATAGGAGTTGAGACTCATTTACATCATGGCATGTTGAATTTCTTTTCTCATCATCACAATGCCTCTCAGTCAAATCCTCATTGACTCATCGTTTTTAACAGTTTCAATGCATTGCAATGCCTATAGCGACAAATGGTAAAGCCACAACTGGCTAAGCTGTGCACAAATAATTAGGAGTTTAATGTGGTATAAATTAATAAAAACAAATCACAGTAGAGTTAAACAACCGAACTAAAAGCTAGAATCAACTGTTTTCATTATGTTCTTATTAGAGATGTGCAAGAACTACTTTTTCAACTTGAGACTATATCATAATGAGAATATGAAAAAATATCGAGATGCAGGAACTATATGGGAAAGCTTCCTTTGAAAGTATAATAATGTAAATTTTAATTACTAGGGTAAATATTTGATAGTATTTCCTTTGACATTTGGGTTGGATTATCTTGTAGTTCATTTAATTCATACAATTAAAATGCAATTAATAAAATGGTGATAGTTGCAATGTATACCATTTATAACTTAATTCTGTAGTGTAGCAGCTTATGTCAATTGTCAAAGTTTTATATTGAAAGACAAGATTTATAGACAAAACATTTCTAATGAGGGGGTGGGGGGTAAATTCTGCCTATTTTCTGATCTGTATGGTATTACTAGAAAATATTAAGTTCTCTTTTTGGTTTGTACATTTCTTAGAGTAGTTATTTGCTTTTTAATTTTATTTTTAAATTTCTCAAATTTTCACACCTTGCACATTTCTATATTTTTGTTATCAAGATTCATAAAATAAAAATTTACTAGGCCTCCATAAAATAAATTCCTCGCCTTATTCTTAGCCTTATAGATAGAGATCAGTTGAAAAGGTATGACTTAAAAAAAGGCAGCTTAGGATAGTTGGACAGGTTGATCTTATATATCAAATGTGATGAAATCTTGTAGTCCAGCACTAAATATCAAAATAGTTTTAAGCAAAGCAAGAGTAGCAACATCACAACTCTTGTTATGCACATACACAACCAATATCTTATCATGTCCTGTTTTATTGGTAGAAGAATACTACAACACAAGCAACGCACAAGAAAAAAGTAATCTAGATGTTAATGTTTTTCACCTTTACAATATTACTATATTACCTCCCCATACTTTTATTTTTCAATAGAAATCAGTGTTGAGAACAGAGGCTCAGCGACTTGGATGTCTTTGTCTTTATTTCATCCATACAATACCTGCTCACACCTCAACTTGGATGTCTTTATCTTTATTTCACCCATACAATACCTGCTCACACCTCAACTTGGATGTCCTTGTCTATATTTCACCTTTAGAATACCTGCTCACACCTTGATCTCTAGGTATAAGTCGGTGTTAAGAAGGAATAGAAGAGCAGCAATCTGATGTCCTTGTATTTCTTTCACTTTTACAATATAACAATACCTGCTCACACCTTGATCTTGAAGTATAAGTTGGTGTTGACAATGGAACGGCTGAAAAACTGATTAAGAAACCTGAGAGCAGCTTGAATATTCTAGTTCACACCTAAATAACAAGACTAAAAGACCTCCTCACCCCTTGATCTCTTTATAAAATGCTGTGTTGACTAGAGAGCAAGGGAGGAAGTGACACAGAAAGAGGAGTGCAGCCTGGATACTTTTATCCTGCAGCCAGAGGTCCAGTACAGCTGGAACACCCGCCCAATATGTGCCCAGGAAAGGCACTGCTCCAAATATCGCTGCCAGCACTGTAACACATTATATTATTATACTGCGTGATTAGCTAGGAAAATTACAATGTTCCATGAAATAGTTTTGCTATAAAAGATTAATAAATAAATTAAAGTTGTTTTAAAACCCATGAGTACCTTGCTTTGTACCCTTAAGAGTAGCTTTACCAAAGACATGGACAAATGTATACCAAAACGAATAGAAAGGAATGAAATGTTCAGTTCTTCGGATCGTAGTTCTATTGTGGAATAATGTGTTTGTGGAATAATTTGTTTTAGCATATCTTCATTTTATATGAGTTCTTATTTATTTTAGTATTGGAGTTACAAACAAGTGGTGAGAGAGGTGAGGTCAGCTGGTCACTTAAGTGTTTGAAGGCTCAAATGGGTATGTGAAATCATCTCATTGATGGTTGATTTAAGTTAGGGCTGGTCCAGTGATCAAAGTGTCGATCAATCACTAATCTGATTATGGCGAAGCCACTTAAGCCCGTTTCATCATTTAGGCTAAAGATTATTTGCACCAATCTCTTGAAGAGTGATAGGGATTAATAAGGTTATATTTAGAGGAAGTGTGCCCACATTTGTGTGGAGGGAAAGTGGAAAACCATTTTGGGAAAACCAACCTCACTATACTAGACCGAGATTCGAAACTCGATCTCCCTGTGGTCGGCAGTTTAGTCTACTGCGAGAATAGCGTGTTAGACCACCCAGCCACCAAAGCGAGTGTCGAAATTGTTTTTAATGTGACTTCGTTGAGTAGATTGTCAGTTGAAATTGTATATATCGAGTTAGTTGGGGCACTTCCATCTATTCATGTTATCTCTAAGTAAGCAGAATGTTGAAAGTCAAAGAATCTCAACCCTACCATTTACAGCAGTTAGTCAAAAAGTTTGGTGAAAGTGTCCTTTCCATGAACAAGAAAGTAATATTTTGTAAACTGTACGAATCAAAAACTGCATCAATCTTTAAATCCAAATCATCTGCTTTCAGTCAAGAGCTATGCAAAGTGTTGTGAGCCAATATTCCGCTCAGAAAAGTAAATTTTCCTTAATTTCGAGAGTTTTTAGGAAAAGACACAAATTCTATACTGGAAGAATCTACTCTGAATATAAGTTATGTTAGCCTGTGCTATGAGAAAACTATAGATAAAATAAGAACTAGTGTATGTGGGGAAAAACTATGTGTACCAATTGATGAGACAAGAGATGGTGAGAGCCCTATGGTAGGTAACATAGCTATTGGGACTCTTGACCTGGATATTTTTGGACAAACATTTCTCTTGACTAAAGACTTCTTGGCTAAAGCTAACCTCTCCACAATCAGCAAGCTGTTTGATAAATCCATGTTTTTGCTGTAGCCTGAAAGTATTAAACACAATAATGTTCTTCTTCTTGTGAGTGATGCAGCATCATTTATGGTCAAAGCAGCAACTGCTATTAAAGCATTATATTTTTAAATGATTCGTGTAACAAGTGTTGCTCATGCAGATGACCGAGTTGCTGAAGAGGCAAGAAAGCAGTTTGAAAATTGACCAATTTGTGTCAAATGCTTAAAAAAAAGTATTCTTGAAAGCGCCAGCTATAGTACTTGATTTGAAGGTGGTGGCCCCTGACGTACACTTAACACCACAGCCAATAGTTACATGATGGTGTACATGGCTCCATATGTGTTTCTATTATTGTTACCACATTCTTATTTTGAAAACAGTCATGAGCAGATTTGACAGTGTGGATGCTATATCTATTAAGATTGCACAAAATACACTCTCAGATCACAAAATGGAGGGAAACTTGGCTTATACACCTTATAGTGAGGCAAATTTTAGTATTTTGCCCATGATCATAGCTTGAAAAAGAAAGTTGTGTCATTGTAACACCAATGCACATGCANGTTGTGTCATTGTAACACCAATGCACATGCACCACAACAATGCAGAATATCCTCAAGAAAGATTCATGCAAAATTGGAGAAGTAGTGTTTGGAAAACTTCAAATCATGTTGATATGAAATTTGAAATTCAAAACCATGTGTAAAATTGCCGATGTAATGATAGGTAACAGTGACTATTTAGAAGACAATGAAGAGGACATATCGCCAGGTGACATTCCTTACTTCAAGTATACTCCAATATTATCTGTGAATGTAGAGCGCAACTTCTCCAGGTACAAAACCTCTTGGTCAATAAACACTGATTATTCACACCTGAGAATCTGAAGATGACCTTCGATGTGCATTGCATTACAGCATAAGGTAAATCTAAGATGTAATTTTCGGCTATCTTTTGCTCATGTACACAAATGTTCTGCCTTTTTGTTTTTAATAAGTGTATTGATCATACAATTTATTATTTATCTGTTCCTTAGCAAGATTCCCCAGCCATTAGCATAAACAGACAAGAACAACAATTGGAGTTTAAATATATTTGATTTTTATGAGCATCTTTTATATTTTTAAAGATATAAAAAACAGAGTTTTTGAGTGATTTATATTTATTTTTAGGTTCATCAACTTCTGGGCCCTTCGTATCACAGCTTAGCTTCAGGGCAGAGAGCCATGTCCTTTGTTCTGAAAGCTAATGGTTGCCAGCGTACTTTAAGTAAACAATTATTTTTTTCTTTCTCAACTACAAGCTTATATAGGGGGGCAGGGGAGAAGGTAAGGGTGTTTAAGGTAGACATTGCAAATAGAAGGTCAGCACTCTTGCAAGAATTCCGGTTAGTGGTAATTTATTTATCAGGTTCTTATTTTGGTTTTGGTTCCTTCATCAAAGTAACTAAAAAAATTTGGTTGTGGATTCTGGTTCCATTTTTAATATCTGATTCTAGGGGTTCTAAAACTTTGAAGGAACTGTCTCGAGTTTAAAAACTAGACCCTTTCATTTTATGTGAAGGAACTACAACAGTAATTGGTTAAAAAAACATCTTACAACTGCTACAGTTCCCTCGGATTAAAATCCTTGCATTAGCATCTTAGTTATAAACATCTAAAGTAGTTGAATTTAAATTAATAAACTCACCTGATGGCAGGTACACCACTTGCACCTGAAAAAAGTTATGAACAAGCCAAGTCCAGAGACCAAAAAATACAGCCATCTTGAAAGATGCTTTGAAGACACCATTCACTGCCTCCTCGAGAGCCCTTGCAAACCTGAACATTCAGAGTGTTTAAAAAAATTACAGTATTAATTATTTATTATTGAAGTCCCTTAAGTTGATTTTAAAGGTTTTTTTACATAAGATTTGTCAAAGTGTTGTTTCTAAAATTTTATTTATCAATATTATAACTTAAATTTATTTTTATATATCTAGTATTGTATTAGAATATGTTAATTATTTACACTACATATTTTAATATATTAGCGAAATAAATAAAAAGTGACAAAGGAGTAAATAATGTTTGATCTGTGGAAGATAACTAATACACAAAGGTAATGCCGAGTACAACTTCTTAGTAATGAACTAGATTGACCTAAAAACTAATAAACTCAATTAAAAACAACACAATTCAAAGTTTTGTCAATCTGTTTTAATGCCAGAACTTTCATTTACTGAAATTTGAGAGATAAGAATCGATATATTAAAATTTAAATTTAAGATTAATTCTTGAATCTTTCAATATCATTATGAAACGAGGGTATCAAGAAAGCAAGTTTTACATCCCTAAAATAATCCCAACCTAAAAATGTATCAAATGTAGTGAGCCACATTAATGAGAAAACCCCCTCCAGTGCATCAGGTGGATCGAACCCAAGCTTACAACCCTTAGGTGGATATGTATTCATATACCTTACCCTGCCAGGTGAATATCAACACACTAATGGGGTAGGAATGTGGGATTTATTATTTATAGGAAATGCAGCTGCAGTTGCATAAAGGGTAAAAGGTGGAAAACTATTTAGAAAAAAAAGTCCTAAATACACCCGACTAGGATTCAACCCCTGACCTTCCTGTCACCAGTAAAACCAAACAACACCTTGTATGCATGCCCCTTTTTGGATGGGTAGATAGTTGTTTTTCTTAAATTGCCAGAAGAAAGATCGACTTAGCTCTCTCTCACATACCTGCCTCCGCTCTGTGGACTGAAGTTGGTGATGAGGTCAAAGGGCTTATAAAGGTTCCCACTGGAGCTCAAGAGATAGAAGAGTGCTGTCAAGAAATACTACCTGTATGTGAGACATGAGTTATATCAGAAATAGTCTTGTTATAGCAGCATTTATATTTCAATTTGTTATGTTCCATCATTTAACACTAGTTTTTTTTATCACTTATTGTTGATATGCTTTAGCATCAGTAATGTTTGTCAAATATTTAAAGTATTTAATCAAAATAAACAAGATAGGGGCAATTTTTAAGTACATTATAATGTAACACTTAAGTTCAACATGTCCTTTTTAAGTGTACTTGAATTTGTGGAGGTGGAGAGTGGAAACTATTTAGAAAAAACACTTAAGTACACTAACTGAGATTTGACATTGGCCTCCCCACCACCAGCAAACTAAACAATACAAGAGTGATGCCTATTTCTGCATGGCCAACAATGTGGATAGCAAATTAATGTGCCAGTGCCAAACCAGGTGGTCACTCGCTTGTAACCCTGCTGTTAATGATATATACCAGGTTGACAATGAAGTTTAGCACGGCGAAGCCTCCTCCAAACACGACAGAAAAAAAGGCGGTGAAGGAGTAGAGAGCTAGACTGATGTTCCCTTTAAATAAAGTCCACAAAGAATCGACCAGTGACATGAGCGTCTCCAGATTCTCCCGGGCAAATGCCACAACTGCTGTCACATTGAACAGCTCTGAAACCAAAAATATTTTCATTTCTCACCAATTTACCCTTTGAACTTCAATTGTTTATAAATAATCATTTCAAGATATGTCTGCACAAAAACATAAAAATTCCTGGTCACCAGCAACTAACCTGGTGTCTTGTGAAAGTAGTTGAGCACATTGTCCCAGCTGGCAAAAACGGCACTGGACGAGACAGAGGGGCCCACTGGTGATGTTTCCACGGCAGACATCATCCAGGCCTGGTACACATGATCCCACAGCTCCAATAGCTGCTGCTCCAACTCTACCGCCTTTGACTGGTCTACATCTTTAAGCCAACGCCGGACCTGACATACCATTCCAATAATAAGCATCACCCAGGCCTGGTATACATAACGCCACAGCAACAAAT
>CABFOW010001576.1:0-60697 GCA_902141385.1 Timema californicum
TCGTGTGCTGTAGCCAGTTGTCTGCCTCAAACGCCTGACAGACTAGTGGTCGTTTGCTGTAGCCAGTTGTCTGCCTCAAACGTCTGACAAACTAGTGGTCGTGTGTGGTGTCTTGCCACCGACAGCACTAGGAAAATGTCTGTCGACTGTCTTGTGTGTGGATGCCCTTAATGGGCTATATAAATGAACAGTCCTCGTTTTAAAAGGGGCAGGTGAGGGCATAAGGGGATTCTTTGATTCCGTGGATGTATAATCTAATCTTATTATTTGGGTCTAGGTTCTTTAAGCTAAAAAGATTTTGAGTTTTCTGACAAAGTGGATGAACATTTTAGTACTGAGTACAATGCCTCAGGTATAAGTTAAATTATTTAATTCGTGTGCTGTTATTGTTCAGTGTCCAGTGTTAACCATTTGCTGACTCATAAATTTGATCTACCTTAAATGTTCTATTGTGCGTGCGTTTGAATTGAACCTGTAATCAATAACAAAGCCTATAAAGTAAACTGTCAAAAACTATGGGTGAAATTTATCTACCCGTTCAGTAGAAACCATACAAAATCAACTATATATTCAAAATTCCGATAAAGAACGTCCAATGTCATTTCTTCATTGGTAGAGCATCTGTCTTCCCATCCTTTGATTTCGAATTCTATTTCTATTAGTGTGTCTATGTTAAATAAGGGTTGCTTTCTTTTATTATTCGGTAAATTAATAATACTTAACAGATTATCTTACTACCCGTTCACTCACCTTGGTGGCGTAATTGGCTGACGCACTAATTTCGCGTTGAGCTAGACCACAGAGGACAGGGATATCAAGGTTCTAATTTCGGTCGGGTTAACTGGGGGTGGTGTTTCCTAAATGGTTTTCCACTCTCCCTCCACACAAATGTGGGTTGAATTCCTCTAAATTAAATCTTACAAATCCCTAACCCATTAGCGGGATTGGTACTAAAGCGTATAATCCCAATGGGTAGTAGGACGTGGTGCTACAAAAAAAATACTACCCGTTCATATTATACGCTATCAGTAAATTGGTGATCTAGAATCTGATATTTATATTTATGTTTTATTAAGCTAAGAAACAATGTTTAACTTACTCTATAAGCATTAAATGATGGGCAATTAAACGTATACACAATTTTAAAACCTTTGTTTAAAAAATAAAATTAATTTTGGTATTTCCTACTAAAATTCTCTTAAGATAAAAATGTACCAATTTATTTTTGGAATTAAATGTCTCGTGTAATATTATCCTACAAGTTGCAAGTAAAGCTGTTCTTTCCCTTCCGAATACCCTAAGCAAACTTTGTTACGATATTAATACAAAAGTCCCTTGGTTAAGCAGTTGGCTCGTACTATTCTAGCGCACAATGATGATACCAGTGGTATTTCTGGGCCAACGTCTCCCCTTCCTTTGGTTGGGCTCCTAAGCACATGAACGGTGGCTTCATCCTAGCAGCCACAAACATTAATGTAATTACCTCTCATTTATACACTTCTTCTCGGAGTGTTTGCAACTCCAACTCAACGCTCATAATACGCGCTGAAACGCAACACTCCTATTAATTATATTTCACCTTAACCGGTATAGTAATTTTTTAACTATGGCCTTTGTTTACTTAAGGATTTTGAGACATTGCCATTGGCTACTATTAGCTAATTTAGAGTGAACTAAAAATCTTGCAAAACTAAATTGCTACGGATATCTCAAATTAGAATAAGTTTACTTGGATACTTATTGTATCAACAAAATGTTAAATAAAAGGCTTGTAATTTTGATTAATTAACAATATTAATTATAGTGTGTTTTAATAATTTCAACATGATTAAACTAAATAAATTATTTTAGTAATTGTGGTAGAATATATAACATTAATTATTATACTTGTTGGATTGTGACTTAATACTGATTCGGATGATATGTAGGCATATTAATTAGGTTAATGTGCTAGTGTTGCTGGAGCTATAGTTTTGAGAGAATTTTCCCACTTTTAGGCTGGAGGAGACTGTAAAACCGTAATGGGAAAACATTCCCATTAGATTTCACCAGGATTCAAACCCTTACCTCCTCATCACCGATGATTCAGACTAAATGAGCTTGCCATTTAAAACATGGGCACAGATATATTAGATTTCAAAATTGAGTTGGTAACGTAATTATTTGATTCTTTTGTGTTAATAATAAAGGTAAATAGGTATAGTCATATAAGTGGGCACGCAGGTTTAACGTAAGGCTCGTCTAACCTGTGACGGGTGGATCAAATTTAGAATCCCGTGGGGTTATACCAGGGGTGATTATTTCTAAATTATTAATATCCCTCCCTCCATGTAAATTTTGGTACATTCTCTCTAAATTATACCATTCTCATCCCTATCCTGTTAGTATTGTTAATATATGATAGCCCGGACCGTTGCAAAACTATTCTTAGATCTCGAAAGCTTATAAAATCTATCTGAATAAAGACATTGAATTTTTACTATCTAAACTAAAGATGATATCCTCTAAATAGAATTTTTGTTCTAGAGATAATGAGGAATCTTTAAATTTCATGTGTCCCCAAATCCATAAAATGGGATCTTACAACTATGTATGTCTATCCTTAGTCACAGGTCTGAAACACCCTGATAGATTTTATTCAAACATTATATTTAAATATAATCTGACTATACCTCAGGATTTTTATTTTGATCCTATCCCTTAAATTAAGGGTAGCCTACAGTTAAGAGAATTTTTTGGAACTGGCTCAAACGATTTTTTCTTAATTGGATATCTAAGGAATGTTTGAACTCCCAAATAACATTGTATGCTTGGTTTTGGTGTACAAATTTGTTTAAGGGTAACTTTCTTATGAAGGATTTAAGAAAAAATTGAAACTTTTGGCCTTGGAGATATTTCTTTTTAATGTTTCTCAGTAGAGTGTTAACATGACAAATACAACTTTATATTAGTTTCTCGGAAAAAATACACCACTTAAGATTAGTTTACTAATAAATAATTTTTTATTTGAAATTTTTTTAAAGATGGTCTTGATGTTTTGGTTGAAAATGGGTATCTTTACAATATACATAGTTGTATAAATAAAATATTCGTTTTTCTTTTCTTTTTCAATAATTTATAGTTTCGAAAACCCGGATTTTTTTTAAAATGGCTTCAATAATTTCTTTTTAAATATTGTATTTGTTGACAGTTTTACTTGAACAATACTTGAACATATTATGCTTACTTTTCTAAAATAAATTAATATAAGGGTAGTTTAAAAATTGTGACAAATTTTAGAATATTTTAAATCTTTAAAAAATGACTTAAGACTTAGCTCAAAACTAGTATCTGAGAATTGTTTTCATAATAAAATATAATAATATGTATTTATCTTAACAAATAATTAATTAGAAGTAATTTGAGAGGTGTTTTCAAATAACTTATTTTTAAAATTTTAAAATTTGTTAAAAATTGTAAACAGCTTTATTAAAAATAAATATATGTGAGTGTTTATTGGTATTAACAAGTCTGTGTTTGGTTTTATAAAAAAAATAACTTAAGGCTAGTTTATTGTAATTTTTATTGGACATCTTTTTAAGCTTGATACATTATAATAGAAAGTTTGTGAGGTTGTACCTTGACATTTTTCATAGAACAATATCCATCCAGGCCAACCACTATGTTTATATTAAAAGGATAGAGATGAAAAGGGTAAAATTAAGAAGAAATCAACCCACATCCATGTAGGAGAGTGGGGATATATTTAAAAAAGAAATCTTTATTACACTCGGCCAGAATTTGTTACGGACACATCAGATGAGAGTGACGTTTTTTTTACGTGCCTATAATTCAAGGTAGTTTTTAATTTATTGCTAAATGGATCCATTTAAATACACTATACTTGAATGACCGCTTTTATCTTTACTTTTAAATAAAAGTTTCTCATCTAAAACCACTCTCTCACGACAAATATTCAACAAGTGTTGAAATTATCATGCGAAGAAAATTAAACTCTGTTTCCAATGGAGCAATATTTAATTTATTTTTTTTCCCCTAAAAAATGTTTTACTATAAAAACTGCAAAAACACTGCCCTTAACTCGTGTTCCCTAAATCCCCACCTTAATGTTATGGCTAAGGAAGGATTTTAATTACTAAATTACTTGAAGGTACGATAAGAAGATTAATTATATACAAACAATATAGCAAATAAATGCTAATTTAGATTATAATTGATTATTTTAATGTGTTTGCTTTTTTTCCCAACAAGACCCAATTACCATTTTTGAGTATTTATAGTGTTTTATTTTTTCTCTTGTAGAGCTTTATTTTTTGTGTGAATTTTCTTTTAAAATTAAAAACTTGGGATTTGAGACTTAAATAACTACTTTTGTATTCTGAATAATTTAAAGATCAAACACACAAGTAAAACTATTTTAAATAAATCTTATTTGGATCTGGTCCGCCTGTTAAATAATTTAAAGTTACAATGAGCTGCTTTCAGTAAGGACATTACTGCATTGATTTAATTAGATAGTTTTCCCTCTAGAATATGGAAACTCTGGTATAATATCGTATTCCCTCTTTCATCCCATGTTTCTTCTTCTTTTTTGTCTGCGTTAAAGCAAACAATTATTCTTTAAAAAAGTCTTAATCATGGGGTAAATTATTTTTGTAAAAAAGTGTAGCTTTCTTAATGAGGAGTTGTTTTTTACTTAGAATGAGGTGAATGGTGCATCCAAGTCTAAGTAATGAAAATATTGGTACTAACATGTTATTTAGTCAAGTAGGCATATACACATGGATGAATGAGACATCGATAGCCACATAGTCTATGGCTCTAGTCTTACAGTGAATGATTCCAGCGTTGATGGGGAGTTAAGGCTCCAATTTTTTTTTACCGTGGATCGTTTATTTACCATCCACTTTGTGCACCAACTGATTAAATCACCAAACAAGCCGCTTCAGTAGCTGAATATTATAAGGCAGGGATCCCTAAACTTATTGAGCGGTGGGCTTTATTAGGATATTGAAAGTGCTAGGTGGGCCGAATCAAGAGAGAGATATATACATTATTTTATATTAGATGTATATATATTATATATACATACATATAGATGGTAAATTCGCCATAGGAGTATGTGTGATAACCAGGGACCAGATTTTGATGACCATAGAATAATAATAAAAAAAACTATTAAATGACCAAAAAATTCTAATAAATGACTTCAAGTTTTCCAAAAATAACCTAGAAATATGAATAAAAACTCATAATGAATGCACACGACTAAATCAAATACGCACTTTGCAAATGTATACTAAAAATATCCATGCAATTAAAAACCTTTAGCAACTAAACTCTTGCATTCTGCTTAATAAAATTTTGATTTACAAATATTTTGTTTCAGAAATAATAGCTACCCAACCAAGAAAGCCCCCTTAAATTAATGGCAGTGTATAGCTAGGAATGTATGTTTTATAAATAAACAAGAGAAGAGATCACACAAGTTAACAGACTACATTAAATAGTTCCATTCTGACAGTTATGTATTTGAAAAAAATGTCCATTAGTAAAAATATTGATAGTATTGTATTTAAAAATATATTTATCCACATGAGTGCCTTGAAATACTTTAAAATTACTCCAAAATTTCTAAAAAAAATAAAATAACTACTCAAACTAAGAAAATATAACCCAAAATTCAAAAATGACCAAGAATGACTTCATAATTACTTTTAAAAAATATTTATTTTTCAACAAAAGGATCACGAACTTAGTTTTTGCGCCTATGAGAATTTTATGTGATGAATAAAAAAAAGTCATCAAAATCCACGCCCTGGTAACAGCTCGTATGGACTGGGTGAGTAATAAATTAGTGCTGAAGGAGTGTGATTTGAAAGGGAATCCAAAGAAGTTATGTGAATGAAGCATTTTACATTGGTTTGGGCATGTTAGGAGGATGAGTGTTGTTTGAGTGAAAAATATGAAGGTAGAGTGTGTGGATCAAAAGGAAGGGGTAGACCATGTAAGACGTGGTTAAATGTTGTATACGACTGTGTGCGAAAAAAAGAAAAGCATTATGAGTTTTAAGAATAAAAGATCATGTATGACTCGGTGTATGGATGTTGTTTAAGTTAAAGGAGTATGCATGGATAGGAAAGTGTAGAGAAAGTTAGGGTTTTAAACATAAGTTACGTGACTTCACACCTAGTCAGTCTGATAAAAAAAAGATATTTTAATAATCTTTAATCCAATATAGGATGCTTGAAAAAATGGGAATTCCTTCTGGAAAATGAAGGGAATTTGGTAGTAAGAAAATAGTGATAGCCTTGGGTAAGCTGTGCAAACAACATTTATCTACTCCCTCGCTCCCCAAATTGGAAACGTTCCTCAACCCGTTCACTTAACAGACACTTCATGAAACGTTGATAGTGAGTGCTGAGGAACCTTTGATAACGGGTTTCCAATACCATCACTGGTTGTATATGGTGGATATGTATTAAAGTGTTTTGTGTACTGTGTACAGGAGTACCATCGTTTCTGTATTAGTCATTGAAATTAACTATTTGCATTTTTTAAATTGTCAAAACATCCATGGGCCATATCCTCCACGTGATCTGTAGTTTGGTAACCTCAAGTTTAAGGTATCACTCTTGTACTATAATATCCTGCTAGTGACTGTGAGATTGGGGTTCGAATCTCAGTTGGGACTAATAAGGGTGGTTTTTCATTTGGTTTCCCACTCTCTTTTCACGAAACTGCGGGTAGATTTCCTCGAAAATGAATAATTAATTTTCCAATCCTACCCCATTACATAAATTATCATATATGCATAGTAGGTGACCTGACGGTCTAGGGGTAAGGTGTCGGACTACTGTGCTGGGGTCCGGGGTTCAATCCTCGGTCCCGGCATAGATTTATCTGATTACCAAACCCTTCCTTCACCTCTGACAAAGTAAGACGCGGTGATGAGAAAACAACTTACAAATCAAATTATTATTTAGAGTAGATACATTCACACTTCAGTTTAGACCTTGTGATAAGAGAGAACCCTAACTTCAATAATTCCAGGAATTGATTACGGAATTATTATCTGAATAAGAAGGCACGTTAACAACCATGAAGTGTTGGACAATGTTACATCATGTCCCGAGATTGAAAATTCACCCTTACAGTACCTAGCTCACTCATCGTGACTACGGGAATGTAGGGATAACTCAAGGGAGAGGGAAATGGTCTCGTATATAGTTCCCCCGCCCCATTTCCAGGAATGGACATTTTATATCTGTCCCCTAGTGCTCCAGTGCTTCTGTAAGTGTATTTTCGTGTTATCAACAGACGCTCACATTTAAACCAATGTCAATTCGTAGGCCTATTTTATAAACACGTGTGAAATTATTTACTTACATTTAATATTTATTTTTTGTAGGCCTAAGTTTATTAAACTTTTAAAATATGTATTGCTATTGGCTCATTTTAAAAATTATTTCAAGATGTTTAAGATGATAAACCACTAGATCTTGGATGTGTGTTTACCCAGATAAAAACTGGTATGCATCCAATACCCTTTTAATTACGTATTGTTATGCCCAGCCCAATTATAATACCAAACATGTATAGTAATATATTAAATATTTCAGTAATTTTTGTAATTATATAAGGTTCTACGGTGTAACACCACTATCTCTCACATGTACTTAAAAAAACATCATTATTGAGCATGAATACTTTGAATTTAAAAAAATCCCTGCAAATGGTGGACTGACAATGCTGCCTGCTTTCCATCACTCAAACCTTTAGTTTTAAAATATTTACCTACTCCTGATAATAAAGTGGCAAGCGAACTTTTTTTTAAAAGTTCTGTAAATGTGTGTACTACACGGAAGGAGTAATTGCTCGAAGAAAATGTCGAGGAACGTTCACAAAGCAAAACGAAATCTGCTTTAGTGTTAACTATATATTCTTGAGCATAAACTAAACATTTTATTTATTTCTTTAAGCAGAGTGTGACTATTTTAACTTGTAATTTGAAATTTATTAGATTTTGTGACTACGTTTTTTTAAATCTTTTTTTAAATATATTGTTTAAATTATTATTTGAATTTTTTTAGGCCCGTGACAAAATTGTTTACCAAATAAAATTCCCGCCCAAATCTGCCCGTGCCAGAGTGTAATTTTGTAATGTCTGCCCGAGCCCACCCGATACAAATATTTGCTGCCCTACCACCCCTTATATATATATATATGAGAGAGAGAGAAATGTAAATAAATATGCCATATTTAGTTCAAATACCAGATTTGTATAGTCATCATCACACCCTTACTCCCAATATATAAGCATTTATATTTTTCTTAGGTTTATAAATTATAGGCGTTCAATTTGAAATATTTTAAGTAAAGCTTGTTCAATATTTTACTCTTATTCTACTAAAATGAATGGTTTTATTAAAATGCGATCCGAGTTAGACACAAAGTAGAAAATGCCTAATCGCACACCCCTATTTTTTTAATGTATTAAAGACAAACAGCAAGATACGTTTTTTTTAAAACTCAGAAGTGTGAAAACACTTAGAATATTTCTACTTAGAAGATTTCTTTTGTTCAAGCAATTTTTTTCCCCCACCCATCTTCCTGTGAATCTCTTTTCTTTTGGGAAATGAGTAGGGAGTTGTTACCCCCTCCAGGCTTCATCCCCTACCCTAAAGTAACGACCGTTGATGAGAGATCTGTTCCTTGCCACTCCCTGAAGAAATGAAGGCGTAGACTACGGAAGAGTTTCCGCTCCATTAGTAGAAATTTCACCCTCTTTTACATAAAAAAATAATATTATTTCACTCTTTCTAGGCCCGGTAGTCAACGTCCGAGGAGAGTTTACGCAAATAGCGACGGCTACCGTTGGGATAGATGAACGTTTAAAGTTGACGACAACGCTATTTTCTCTGGCCCTCTCCTACTTTATAGAAGCGATACCAGTCACTCCCCTCTAGGGATTAGTCTTCTCCTTCATGGTTTAAGGATTTCAAACGCTGCTGTTCAGTTTATGAGCAAGTTAAAGGTTCAAATCCCAGTGAGAAATATACATCGATGTGATACTAGGTATGTTAAGGTGGGGGTGTAGGGAACGGGAGAAAATATCAGTGTTTTTTGAACAGAATAAATAAAATATTGCTTCAGTAACAACATAGAATTTAATTTTCTTTACATGGTGGTATCCAAAGTTCTTGACTATCTATCATGATCATAGCAGCATTAGATGAGAAACATTTTAAATTAAGGTAGAATGTGGTCATTAAATTCAATAGCTGTTGAGGTCATCATGTGAAGAAAATTGAACGCTGTTTGTACTGAAACAGTATTTGATTTAATTTGACGGAATAAAGTTTTTAAATAAGAACTGTCAAAACATTGACTTTTCTTTTGCGCCACCCCTACAATCACACCTTAATGACGACTCTGGAATAATTATTTTCCATTTGTGCTCTGCATTTTATCATCCGTCTGAGCTATTGGAATATTTACACAAATATGGATGATGGACGTGGGTTACACGCACCTAAGAAATTAAGGAAACTCAAGGTGCTTTTATTTTTTGTCTGTAAAATAAAGTCGGGAAAATACAGTTGAGCTTCACAAAATAATAAAAATAAAAATTTTCTTAAATATTTGTGAATTTGGGACATTAAGAGCATATTTCCACGAGTAATTCTAACAGTCCAACTTTTAAGGGGTCACCTCGGAAAGCGAGAATTTTCCACGCAGACATTCATCTCTAACGAAATATTAGATTCCGCAGTGCATTTATTATTAATTATTATTATTATTATTATTATTATTATTTCACTATTTCAAAATATGGTTCAAGCCAAAATAAGGTTGAAAGATTCCAACATGGCTCTTTTTTCTTATTAGCCCTATAGTAGTTTTGAGTTTATTAATGTAAAAAAAATGTTGAAAAATGCAACCTTAGCTCATTTTCAACGATTTTTAAACCATATTTGCGGAGATATGAGATTAATTTTGATGAAAAAGGGCTTTACATTTAACCTTACTCTATCTCAATGGTTCCCAAGTTATGATATGCGTACCACCAGTGGTACGTACAAATATTCCCGGTGGTACGCCATGATAATCAAAACAAAACAAGCAGATTAAAGTTGGAAAAATATAGGACCACATCAAATCTTATAAATATACTTGGACAAAGTCTATCCAAAAGTAAACCAGATGTAACCCCTGTTTGAAGGGGTGGTAGCATTGATCCAAGCTCAGCCAGCCGGTGCAAACACGAGTTCTCTGTTATTATGTCCCTAAGCACCATTAAAAATGTACCGAAATGGTAAATATGCAGTATTATCTTGGTGGTCCTCCAAATTTTGAAAATTTTTAGGGTAGTATGCGATTCAAAAAGTTTGGGAATCGCTTTGAATCTATATGATACAGTGATGTTTAGATAGTATTAGAAAGAAAATTTCAATATTTTTGAGAACTAGACGTGAGCTTTGCTATTTACCTAGAGATAACAGGTTTTGTAGTTTTATTTCCCCTCTTTCTTACTATCATGACAAAGGGTTGGTTTTAGGTGAAGGGTGAAAGGGGCTATAAGCTTAAACAAAAATAGAGAAGTAGTTCCAGAAAAGACACAGACCGTTGTATTTTAAGTCGTGTGGCGTGACAATGATTGATATTTTCTCACTGACCGTGGTGGCTGCCTTGAGAGCGTTTCTTGGCGATATCCTACATTGTTTTTAATCATAGTATCTCCACGAACGGCGTAGATATGCGTGACTCTTTAAAAACAAAAACACGCTTGGTTGTCCTAGGCTAACCAGTGCAGGATTAAATAAAACTAAATAATGTCATGCCAACAATAATTTGAGGTGTTGAGTTTGTTTATTGTGGAGAAAGAAGGGCTACCATCAGTCTGGAATTCGGGATTATGATGTTCACCAAAGGATTCTAATGACATGAGAAAATATTCGAAAAATGTGTTTTCGTCGTTCTTTATTTTGTGTGATAACTTATAGAACTGTCTTGTTTCTAATATTTTTGAAAGTAGAGGCTGAACCCAGTACCAACTACGTCATATATTTAGATACATTATTTATTGTAATAAAACAGTGCAAGCACTTCGTCCTTGAAGCCAATTTTACTTCTGAAACATTAAAATAAATTATGGAGGAGTAAAATCGCACGTAGGAATAGTCCCGAGCTTTAAGTTGTTTAATAGTAAGTATTTGCATGAAAGAAAAAGTGAACTGACAAACTAAGCACGCTGATTAGAACACAATGATTTACCCCCGCACCCCCAGTTTATCTCTTCTTGAAACATTGTGTTTTGTAAAAACTGCATGCATTGGCTCATCAAGGTAAACTCATCTGTTTTTTTCTTACATTACATGACCTCACACTAGACATTTTTATGGAAAAGGAAATCTCCATCCAAAAAAACCCTGAGAACACAAGGAATTTTGTATCGAGAAAATAGTGGCAACCCTGATGGAAGAAATACTGTTTAGACAAGCTTGACGTTTAGTTTGCATGCCCACCAAAGCGGATGACTGCACAAATGGATGGTTTATGGTTTTTAGTAAGAATTTGGAAGAATCTAACAACTATAATAAATACTAGAAATATTTTATTTATAAACATGTCAAGTAGTTTGATATTCAGCACCTTTGGTATACAATATCAATTACATGTAAATTAACACTAAATATTATCATGGTTGTCCGCCAATATGTGTTTGTATGTTTTAAAAGTTTCTGTCTACCAACATCCTATTATATTCATAGCTTGTGGCAGCACTATTTTAAAAATAAAAGTGATAAAATGTGTTATTTTGAAAGTAGTAGTGCCCAAATGTACACATGTATTATACATGTATTATACATGTATTGTACATGTATTATATAATATATATTATAATATATATATTATATACTATATATTATATAATATATATGTTGTATATAATATATATTATATAGTATATAATATATATGTTGTATATAGTATATATTATATAATCGGACCGACGGAAAAATTCCGAAAAAATTAAATTTTAACCCCCAAAAAAAGTTCAAAATTGCAGAGCAACCTTAAAGTCGGGGTTGACCTTTCTTTGCAGGTCTCTTGTAGCTAGACGGTAAGACCTATCAAAAAAAATTCTGAAATTATATTAATTTACATTCATTTGTAAAGAAAACTCCCTGGGATAAAGCACGTATATATATATTATATATATTATATATATTATATATATTATATATAATATATATAGTATATATACGCGCTTTATCCCAGTGAGTTTTCTTTACAAATGAATGTAAATTAATATAATTTCAGAATTTTTTTTGATAGGTCTTAACGTTTAGCTACAAGAGACCTGAAAAGAAAGTTCATCCCCGACTTTAAGGTTGCTCTGCAATTTTAAACTTTTTTGGGGGGTTAAAATTTTTTTTTTATTTTTTTTGGAATTTTGCCGTCGGTCACAAGCTAGAAGCTATAAGTTTGCCAAATGTCAAGTTTCTAGCTCATCTGGAAGTGGGTAAACATTAATGTCAGTGAGTTAGCCATGTCGCTTTATAGTAGTATGATTAATAAATAATATATATAATATAATAAATTAAGTGTCATTATCGTGACAAGTATAACAACATTTTTACTAGATATTATTTAATTAATAGTTAGCGAATAGTATAACGTAAGTTTAAAGTTTTGTTTCAATATGAGCGTTTTGTGGTAGAATTTTTTTTGTGCACACATCATAAAACCCGAAAAAGATAGCAATGATGCTACATTAAAAAAAAAAGATCATTTGCTTTTCACTTTAAAAGTAATAATTAAGTCCTATAAGTACTTCCTTATTTGCCTAAGCAACATCTACACTCGACATACTCTGCAAACAATAAAAAAGTTTCATTTCCCTCTCTAAACATTTTATTTCTGTATTGACCCTAGACTAGCTAGAGTACTTGGTAAATACAGCGAACGAAGAAAATTGTAATCAGAATCAATCGACTCATATTACTTAAGCACCAAGTAAATTGTTAGGAAAAAAGTTATAAATGAATGTAAATATACATTAAGGCTTCATTATTTTTTGCTTTTATTTTAAAATCCAATCATTCAATTTTATTTCATTTAAGAACGATTTCTCTTCCAACATAAGTTTATAATAGACAATTACTTCCACATAATTGTAAATGTGAATAAATTAATTATTACTCTGTAATTTACATTCGTATAGTTTTGAAAATTGTTACACACTATAGTAGAAATTTGAAAATAGATATATTTCACTTTTAAATGTTCGAAATCACACTTATATGTTAGTACTATTTAGAATCTATTAACATATAGAATAATTTGTGCGTGTTTGTGTATTAATAATAAAAACATTCAGAGTTTTATTACAAAAAATAAATATGTAATAGTTTCGAGTTCACACTGTATATTATGACTTTTGTTTTAAATTACATCAATATAAGTAAAAATTCGATAAATCATAAACTATTGGTATATGCTTTAATACTTTATTAGTTACATCTAGGATAAGATAAATAGAAACTAGCTGTAGTACATTAATTCATGGTAACTTTTCCCTTTTCTACTACTTGACAAATTATTTTTAAAAATTGCTCCATGTATATTCTTCTGGCGGATATGCTATGTCCATTTGACAACTTATATAAAAGTTGATTTACTTTACAAAGTTATAGCACATATTTTTGAGTTTTATGAGTACTAACCCCTGTTTTTAGTAATTTTTAAACTCTATAGAAAGAAAAGATTAAGTTGAACCAACTATAACAGCAATGCCATTTTAAACACAAAATACTATAATTATAGTTCAGTTATAATTTTCCTAGGTAGGGCCATTTAGTAAATAAAAATAATTGCTTTGAATAAAATTTGTTACAATTTAATGTATGAATAGTGTTGTTCTTTAGTTATTGATAATATCTGTCAAATGTTACAGCCGCAGATAGCATGACGTGACTTATGAATACATGAAAGTAGACCTAGTAACTTTTTATAGCACTCAGATAAGACTAATTTCGTGAAGATTGGACTATACTTTTATTACATTGTTTTTAAGTAAGATATAATGGAAAAATATAAGAAAGGTACACTGGTATGCTTGCCTGCATTTTAAGATAAGAAGACATTATTGGGACAATGTCTGTAACTCGGAACTTTTTTTATTGTTGTTTCTGAACTTTGTAGAGTGCTGTACAGAGCTCCCTACGAACCAGTCGTCAACTAAAGCATGCTGGGATGTGTCACAATTCTTTTTCTCTTTATCTTTCTCTCTTTCTACTTTCCGGGACTCTGGTATTATGGTCCTGGACCCAAAATCCAAAAGAGAGTCACAGTTATAATATTCGCTGTATCTGTGAGGCAGAGAGGCTCTCCCCTGTCCTCTCCTTTGCCCTACCCCCCTTCACCAACAATGGTTGCGGTAATCCTTTGTTTTCATTGCTACCCTCCCTCCCCATTATCCCCCACCATACCACGTTCGCAGAGCCATGGTGTTAAAATCCACCCTTTCCCGCCTCTATAATTTATACGAGTTCCAGAGATTTCCGACCTCTCCAAAAACACCCCTAACTTTTTTTTTTGCACCTACTACTAGGAAATCTCTATAAAGCTCCTTTCTATTTAGAAACCCTTTATATCGTAGAACAAGCTCGGAGGAAACTCTAAAACTTTTGGGGGAACACGCAGAACTTACTAGCCTACAAAGAAGTGAGGCGAAGTTACTTGTATTAAAATAATAGTATTTCTAGAGCCATATTTTCAAAAGAGTCACACACATTTTTTTTTAACTGATAAGTGAATTGGGAGTTGTTTAGAAGTGAATATGTTTGGATCCACAAGAGATTTTAGCTTTAATTTAATTTCAACGATGGCGTTCCAAAACGACAGAGAAGAATAATTTATCTCCTATTGTCTTCCAAAACCACGTCGTACTTTCTCGGTACTAGGGCAATGGATCCCAAACTTTTCTGATAAATATGCCTCTAACATTATTTGTTTGGTGTGAAGAACTAACAAATTATGGGTACAGGACCAGACTTTTTTCTATTGAAGGCCTAATTTGGGTTAAGTATAGATTCCAAACTATATTTCATTATAGAATCAATTTTATAAAAAAATTCAAGATTTTGTGCGTTTTTGTAATTGTGAACTATAAATTGGTTATAGTTTTTAATCTGAGTAACAAATTGAGTGATTGTTTAAATTGAATTATATAAATGCTTAATGTGTCACTCCCACAAATATGAACCTGTTTGACTCATGGATGAATCAAAGTAAATATCAACATGAATTATTTGAACACACAATTTATTCTTGATAGTAGTTTTCACCCACGTCAGAGGTCATATGGTCTAAGGCGCTACTATTGCAATAGACTAGACTAGACTAGACTAGACTAGACTAGACTAGTAAAGACCGGGAGATAGGGGATTTATACCGGTCAAGTGCACTGATGGTGGTTTTACACTCTACTTTCATGAAAATTCTGGTGCATTACCTTTAAATTAAAACATCCTTAGCCCTTAACCCACTAGCGTAACAAACAAGGTGTTAAAAATTATATTGATAATATCTATCAAAAGTGATAACTTTAGATGATATGATTTGACGGATGAATAAGTGAAATAACTTTTTCAAGATGTCAGATATATTTATTCGTTATAAAATCGTGTCATTTAGAACGAGGGTTATTAATAGTAGTAAATAAGCAATGCTGCTAAAAGTTAATTTCAAATTTATCTGCTGGAACTATTTATTTTGTATGCATTGCGTAGAGTATATATTTACATGCGTGCGTGCGTACATGCGCTGAAGAGTTGGAGGAACAATGGGTGTTTCAATGTCTCAAATAAAAAAAATACAATTTCACATCATCTTTATGATTCATAAGGTGCACTTCTTTCTTTGAATTACTCCCCGTTTCCTTATGAAATTTTTGCTTTCCCACAGTAGAAAACTTTTGACTGAAAAGAAGAAGATAGTAAGAGCTTTTCAGACAGTCATGGGAAAGAATAAAAGTATGTGTTTATGTAAGAACAATGGACGAAAGGAAACGTTAACTGTAACGCCAGTTACTGTTAAGGCGTCGACAAAATATATTGTCTTCAAGATATGAAAAGACTGGGAGTGAATTTAATTTTAAAACAATAGAAGTCAGTAGCACAATGGGGCGGGTCTTACAATATGGTTGGGTCAACTCAACACGAAGACAATGGTTTTCTTAAGGGAAGAAGACATGAAGCTTGAATAAGGCCTATCAACTCGCAAACTGCTTTTAGTGGGTGCACTTCCAAACGTAAGAAGTAGACAGGCCACCCCAAAAAATGGCAACGTTATTTCTTAAAGAAGTCATTTATGAAACGTTGATGGTACGGTTTTTTGTTTTAAAGAATAAGTAAGGGATAACAAAAAACCACGAGAAAGTGCTGCTTTAGTTAAATACCAATACACCACCCTGAAATGAAATAGTTGAATACAAAAATGTGCAAATATAAAAATTAATCTTATATTATTATAAAAAATGGTAAAGGAAATAAAATATCAAGTAAAGATGACCATAGCAAATGTTTGTTCTTAAGGTTGCCAACTACTTGAAGGGTAAAACCCTCTCACTGGGATATTTCATATGGTCACACAGTTATGAAGCCTACAATTTAATAGAAAAATCCTCGATTATATTATACATTTTCTATGTGAGTCTGTAAAAAATTAGCTTTAATTGTTTAGGAATTCTAATCCTGGTTCTCAGAACTGTGACACTTAGAAATAAGCCTCGCTTGAAAAACGATATTTTCCACTTTTCTTGAATTCATTTGAAACTACGAAAAACTTTGGAGCTTTAACCTCATAGGAACAAGTTGATACATTTCATCTTCATTCTAGCACGAACCATATTTTGAAAGTAACAGACCATTTCTTAAATAACTTGATGTTTTGGGGCGTTTGCATTTCATATTTGCGCTCCAATTAGAGAATTCCAGGGTAGGCGTGAAAGGCATAAAGAGGGGAAAAAACTCCATGGCATCACTGCGCAATTGAGCCATACCGACCAAGCTGCCACGGTCTGTTGGCAAAGATAGTGTCAATATCTGTGGATAGAAGTTGTCATGCGGTCAGCATAGAGTACTATAGGCCTAAATACAGATATACATACAAAATCACACAGTAGCGTTAAACAAACTATGTATTTTAAAATATGTAGACAGCTTGCATTCCATTGACTTAACCTCCACAGTATTAATTCATTGTAGGTTAATTTAGAAGCACGTCTTACTACCCATTCAGGCTATACGCTTAGACACTAATTACACTAATGGTTTTTGGGGATTAGGGAGGCTATATTAATAGGAAGTTTATCCGCATTTGCGTGAAGGGAGAGCAAGGAAACAATTTTGGAAAACTCAACCTCAGTACACCCAACCGAGATTCGAACCTCAATCTCCCAATCGTCAGCAGTCTAGTCTAATCTGAGAGTGGCACATTAGACCAAGCGGTCACCGAAGTGGGGTAGTTTCGGTATTTAAATCTATGCTAAAAAGTATTGAGCTTTAGTAGTGACTGAACAATGAATTGATGATTTTATTTAACTCCATGTTATATTATCAGTCTTTAATGTACTCGATTAATTAAACTAATTTACTAGGAATGAGGTTAGATGCGTGGAGGAAGAGTTACAATTCATTTAAGAATAAGACCCTTCGTCAGTATGCCTTGCTGGGAGTTAGACCCCGACCTCCATGCCACGTCTTACTAAGCGTTTGGGTGATACTCAAACGAGCTTGACTGTTGGTCAATATGACCACGAGAGTGGGTTTTAATACAGGAAGAAAAGGCTCAGAATTCTTTAACAAAGAGTAAAAATAAAACCTTTCCTCAATATAACGTCATTTTGGGTAAAACATTCTCGTTAATATCAAAGATGTTACCAAACTACTGATTCCAAGCGTAATTAAGAAAGACGAGATTAAGTGTGACTACCTTAATCGGTATGGTGCATCTTCTTAGAGCAAAAGGGAAGTTAAATCAACACCCTTGGAGGATTACAAAAGGGATAGGCGGTGGTAAGGAAGGAAAGGACGAATTACACCCTCGAGGATAAACAGATATGAAGCTCCTGATGTCGGATTAGCCCCTGTTGACCGTCCCAAACAGACCCCGGAGATGTTTTTGAAGTTGTCTTGCCTCACCTCCATCCTCGCTACTCCTCTTTTTAACCCACTCCCTCACTCACTCACTATCTTCCTCCTTCTAGGTCTAACCGAGAGAACATGATAACACACTCTGCAAAGCAACTTCATATTTTACTTAGCTTTCTACCACTCTGGAGCTAAACTTGCTTACCGCCATTTACTCCCCGTCTTGATTATTAACAATTCACGTAATTATCTTATTTATCTAAACATTGCAAGTGGGTGCCATGATATGGATAGTATTATTATTATTATTAGCACCGCGTCTTAATACCCGTTCAGGTTAAACACAATTACGCTAATATGTAATGGTAGGTTGATTGCGAGATGAAATGAAGGACCTACAGTTTAACATGGAATCCGAACCAAGGTGGAGGCCTGGCATTCCCCACATTCACAAGTTGTGATTAATACACGATATGGATATTGCTGAATGTGTTTATACTAATAAAATGCAAACCATACATCATTTTTTTTAAACCTGATTCCATTTAATATTTTCATTCTAGAGAAAGCATCAATAGGAGAAAATCTCTAGTCCTCGATATTACTATAGATCTTACGTTTTATGTGCCCACAAGCTATAAATAGTGATGTTTACAATAATTATATCAATCGCTCTGTCTGTTTTGATATACTTGGGGCTAAAGCCGATCTAGTCATATATCGATGAACCTTTATAATGAATTCTGATTTTAATTCTATCTTGCGTATAGCTTGAAAGGGAAGTAAGACTCGGCGCTAAATAAAAGCATATAGCTCTAAAAAAAATCAAGGCTAATATAATTAGGAATGTTTTAAAAAAATTATAATTTATTGAAAATTGTTTCAACAATTTTGATATATATATATATATATATATTTGGGGAATATTTTAAATGATTAATAACGCTTTACTTCTTTTTGAGATAAATATATAATTAGGGGGGGCTTTACTGATAAGTATTTTAATTTTAAATATTTCGATAATAGTTAAATCGATTTAGTTTTTATTATGGGTTTTTGAGAATTTTTTTTATGTTAAATAACACCGTACACTTGTTTTTAAGAGATTTTTTTAAATATTACCTAACTGCTAAACAATTGTTTGAAAATCTGGTTCTAAACTTTAATAGATTGTACGAAAAAATGTTGGATTATTTCCTACCGTTAATTTAAATGGTCATTCTAATATATGAGTTAGTTAAAGTCTACTAGAGATTTAAAAGACCTTGGTTCGTTTGTGAATGGCATCTGGAAAAATTAAGATTTAAAAATTTTTTTTATCATATTATTTATGAAATCTTGCTTAAACGTTTAAAATTAGCTGTGCTGGCTATTGTTATGCTCGTTTATACTTAAATCATGCTATGATATAAATCTGTGTTTAAAAACACTGAGCCTAGGACACAGATATAATAAATAAGTTTTTATTCTAGTAATATAATTTATAGTCCAATTATCATAATAAAGGCCTTTTAGAAAATACAAATATAAATTTGCGGGTAGGATTATAGTATTTTACTATATTATTAGTCTTATTCTATAGTTATTTATATTATCTATCAAAAAATTCTGCAGATCACATGGACTGACGTGTGAATACATTAAAATATATCTAGTAATATTGGTGACCTGGTGGTATAGAGGTAAGGTATCAGCATTCTTTGCTCGAGGTCCGGGGCTCAATCCTCGGTCCCGGCACAGATTTATCTGAATATCAAACCCTTCCTTCACCTCTGACAAGACATCTTGTGAATGTGGGGAATCCCAGCCCTCCACCGTGGTTCAGGTTCCACGTTAAACTGTAGGTCCTCCATTTCATCTCACAATCACCATACCATTACACATTAGCGTAAATTAGTACAACCCTAACGGGTAGTAAGACGTGTTGCTAATTATTATAATAATAATAGTTTAGTAACTTTTAGATTTATAATATTAGGTTCTTTCTGTTAAATATGGAGTGTACTATTTTTTTTTCTGTTTATTTGTACTGATCGGAAGTTCAAGCGTTGATTTAATATAACACAAACACTAAACGGTGGTAGTAAAACGCTCCAGTTGGAGTGTAAGGAGAGTAATACCAATTTGAGGAGAAAAAATTAATCGTACTCTGCTAGAATTTCTACCCCTAATTTCCTTCATTAACCATAAACTACCACCATATTTTACCCAAAGATCCAAATTATTTGTTAATATTATTAATTTTAAATAGTTTTACTAGATATATATTGAAAATAATTAAGATATTTGAGCATGAAATCTTTTTATAGATAACTCTAAAGCAAAAAAATTTACAGGTCAAGTTTGAAGATCAAAAGTAGATTGAAGTAAGTAGCTGTGTCCTAATATAAAAAGTTAAAGATTGGCTTCAACTGCACTATTCTATATACTATCTCCTTTGATGTTTTATTTAATAAACCATTCATATTTTGGAATTAAAATGGATATTTTTTTCATTAGAAAAAAATAATGTTCTCATAAAATATACTTTGTTTCATTAAAGTTAATAATGTTCGAGTACGGTGTGTGTAATATAGTCTTTCTAATCAATGTTTATATTCCAAACATAGAATGTATCAAATGGCATTTGAATTTGGTAACAATATTATTTTTAGATATATGAATAAAACCCCTAACACAAAAAAAGGGCTAAACTATATAAAATTGTGTAAACTGAAAGTGATCTCTACATCCTCCGCCCCCCTCCCCCATTTTTCTAACAGAGTTTAATAACATTAAGTTTCATTAGCTCCTAGCTAGTGGAGGTATTGTTTTCATTGTGTCTGACAAGGGGCCACTCTCGCATAACCATTCTCATCGTTACACCCCTATCCCCCCCCCCCATCTATGACCCCTTTTCATTTCTACCATGTCCGCCGAGTGGAAACGAATACCGAGCTTGTGACTTCTAGAATACCTTTTTAAATCTAATTGAGGAGGTTTCAAAAGAATGTTCTCCAAAGCATAAAAATATATAGTTTTGAGTAAATAACGTTTGAATATCTTATTTTAGTGTAACAGCTTCAAATTCATATCAGACACCTTAACATACTTGGCAGTGTGTCTGTCCACTTATCTATGGGTCCCCGAGTTCGATTTCCGGCATGGTCGAAAAATGTATCATTGGGGAAATGTGGGCTTACACTTTCACAGTGATGAATTAACGGTCAGGGGCTGGATATTTTTTCTGTCCTAGTCTTAAGTTAGATTATAAGCCATATGAAGCTACGACATGCCTAACGAGCTGGTATTGGGCAAATATATGGCTTGAATAAGTACTTATATAATTAATTAATTTGAGATACTTGTTTTTCTATAATGCTGGTAACATTAAATATAATATCAATCTAAATAATACTGATAGTTATTTTAAAGCCTTTATCTTTAAATTGAATTAAACGTAATATTACCAAAGAAATTGTTTTATATATCTGAAACATTAAAAAAATAACTATTCATTACAAGGGAAACATTGTTTTGTAATAAAAATCAGCAAAAATGTGTGAGCACAAATACTAATGTAATAGTATCATTGTTTTAAAAGGAAATATAAATTTAATGTGATATACACATTGGATTATTGTTTTTAGCGTTCTTCAAACATACACTCAAGTCAGGTAACACTTTCTTCACCCATATATTTGAACAGTTCCATAATATTCGTTTCCTTGGCTAGCTTTACAGGAGAATACCCCACAATGGCTAGTTAACTCCTCGACACCATAACAATTACTCCGAACACGAAAGGGTGTGTAGGTGACAAATGTGTAGACGAACACGATATAGTCCTATCTGTTGTATACCTCAACATACCATATTTCTGTATTTTAAAGCTACTCCCTTTCTTTACTGGTTTAGGAAATACATACGTTTTAAGACCTTCTTTATAATCTTGAAAAATATTTATATCCATATTTGCATCGAAAAGATATGGATTTGATCGGAATGTTACCATGGCAGACAGATAAGGTAATGTTATTCTAATTTTTCAGCCTTTTTAACTTAACCAAAATTTCGCTCACATTGGAAAAAATGAATGACGAGTTATAAATATATGATATCGTCTACCTGGATGTTTTAACAGCCCATAAACATAACTATACAATAACAGAGATTTGGTTCTGCCCTTCGCAGGCGTCTGCTAGCCGAACAGCTCGCCTACATTATTAAATCGTGGCAATTTCTTCTTCAAGGAATTATAAAGGAAATAAGTTACTGAATCTGACTATTTATTGGCCTGAATCTTCATAAAACTTAGCACGTGTGACGTGGATATATATATTAAACGCATATAGCCATAATATATATATATATATTAAACGCATATAGCCATTATATATATATATATTAAATGCATATAGCCATAATATATATATATATACTAAACGCATATAGCCATTATATATATATATATATATATATATATTAAACGCATACAGCCATAATAGGCATCTATAAAACTTACTAATTGCGTCAAGTTTAGGTATAGGGTGATTTTGCGAGTAATTTAATGCCATTACCAGGTAGGTAGAATCAGTCTTTGCTTTGAGAATGAAATCAATTTTAGTTTTAAATATCCTGCAGCCTTTGTTTCATGGCGTGATTAACCATTTTTACATGTATCATTGGGGTGAACTTTCAGTTTTGGCTTACTGGCCGTACAAAAATTACATACATCATTCTTGGGTTGAGTATAGTTATATTCACTAAATTTATTAAACTGTTTGAAATATGTTATATAATTAATTTTTAAACGTTCACTAGTATTTTCATAAAATTATTCTAAAAATTGTTACATGGGATTTTCAAAGTAGCTGAAATTGCTTTTTCTAGTTGAATAATTACTCTTTAGTTTGGAGATGGAATTTAAATGCTCTTTTAACACTTTCCAAACGGTTGAAACTATTTTTTGAGGGCGATAATTATGTGATCCACTATTTTCCTCAAGTGTGTCTTTTGTAATTATTTTACCCTGAATGATCCTAATTCACTTGACAGATATTTGGTTAAGTTTTACTTTAAAGATATCTGCATATTTTAATCTTATTCCCGTTTATAAATAATAAGTATTCCTACGTATTGTCATGATTCATGACAAACCTTGGGAAATGATTTTTTTTTTCCAGTTGGGTAGCTTTGGATTTTTAAGCTATTCAACGTGACATAGATGTATCTTGTAGATATTTCCTTTACCAGTTGTTTTGTTTGTAAGGTTTTTATTTATTTAATTTTTAAACGTCTAACAATAAACATGAATAATACACGAGAAACATAAAGGTACAAACAGTTGACACCAGACCCTAAGGGCTTTCGAGAACAGACACGACATTGAACATATAACATAATTTCAAAAAGACATAATATGGCGCACTTAGCAGTTGAAAAATGTATCAAAATGTTCTTCTTGTTGATTAGCAGTTATATTTAAGTAATATATTTATTTTCAACCTAAATTCACCAGTGAGAATGTTTTTGCTAAAAACTCATGTTCAGTTATAAACAAATAGCTCCAATCATACTGCCTCTTTCTCTTAATTTATTCTCTTTTATGGTTGATATTATTCCAACTTTTTTTTCCCTGTAACTGTGTCCTCTATTTTATTTTACTTTAAAACATTGTAAAACTAATATGAAACACATAATCTCTCATGGCAAAAATAATGTAAACAACTCAAATTCACACTAAAGAGCTGGAATAACGGTTCAATTAAATTAATAACTCTCATGAACGTGACAGAAAAAAAACTCTTCTGGCCTTAGTTATTGGAACCTTAGGATTAAATTTATAGGGGATAATTTTTACAGTACGGCAGTTCATTTAACATAATTTCCAANAAGTACAAGGGTTATTAATGTCCTAATATCAGTGGTAGAGATGAGGTTTGTTGACAGAACGTAAGCCTGCATTGGCATATAGAGAGAACTAGAAAAGCACAGAACTAAATAATGGAGAAGTACGCTCTGGGCATATGTCCGGGATTATAATTCTCTCTATATAGTCGACAAAGATCAAGTGAAATGCGGTATAACGCTTTATTCCACTCAGCCACCGCTGTGGGCTGCACAGATAGTCTACCTGACTCTAATCACAAGGAATAAGGTTCCATACTGTACCAGCTGGCTTCACTGAGAGATGTTTATTAAGATGGTGACTTTTCATCATCCCTCAAATCAATGAAAGCGAAATTTCTCTGTACTTTCCACATTCATTTGATATTAAATTTAGTCATTTATAAACTCATATTAAAATTTATTACAAAAAAAATAGTATTAAAAATATTTTATAAATGATAAATTACTTTACTTAGAGTTCTGTGCAAGAATAATCTTATTTTGACTAAGACCCCTTTATTGAAATATAAATATAAAATATGATTCAATTATTCATAGGTCTTTTCTAGGCACGTGTTTAATTTAGCGGATAAATATGAACATATCAAAAATTAATATATAGGAAAAACAATACTATTCAACAGATTTATCTAATTACCAAACTCTTCCTTCACCTCTTACAAGACATCTTGTGAATGTGAGGAATGCCAGGTCTCCACCATGGTTCGGATTCCACGTTAAACTGTAGGTCCTTCATTTCATGTCACAATCACCCTACCATTACACATTAGCGTAAGTGCGTATAACCCGAACGGGTAGTAAGACGCGGTGCTAATAATAATAATAATAATAATAATACTATTCAAATTCATTAAATAAATTTTATTTAATTCGGTACTTAAAATAACACTAAAGTTATTTAAAAATTTTAAAATAGCTTTTATATTTACTATGAAAAATTGCATCAACAAATTCAAAATTTTCTTGTTTGGATGTATTCATATTTTAAAGGTTTTTTTTTTAACTTAGCTCGGTAGCTCTCGATATTTGGTGAGGTTAGGTGATTCACATTTGCCAAAGATGATACATTCAAACACGATTTGCACTTTGTAACGTCGGGTAGCGTAAAATTTAGGTGCTACGTTAAAATAAAAACAAACAACGATAGAACAAGAAATATTGTTGTTGGCTAGCTTAGCTCAAGTTTTGGACAGAGACAAAGCGATATGTTGCATACCCGTAAATATTAGGGAGGCAAAGAAGAGAAGAAGGCAGTAAACGAGATAGATAAAAAAAAGTCAGATATATAATAGTGTCGAAGAAAAAACTTGTTAAAGTAAAAGCATACAAACCTTACTATATAATATATAAGAAAAACTCGAAGGGTATCATTCATGAATAACACAATTAAAGTCCTTATAAGTAATAATGGTTTCAAAAATGAAAGGTGATCCAAATTGTAAACCATGTAATGAACAATTTGATTTATGATATTATGTCAGCTAGTTGAAAATATGAGTTTAATGTAATATAAAGACTGTGAGGATTGCCAGGCCTCCACCGTGGTTCGGACTCTACGTTAAACTGTAGGTCCTCCATTTCATCTCACAATCACCCTACCATTACACATTAGCGTAACTGCGTACAACCCGAACGGGTAGTAAGACGCGGTGCTAATAATAATAATAATAATAATAATAATAATAATAATAATATAAAGACAGCAAATTCCCTACTAGCCCCTTCCTTAATCCCACACATATACACGCAAACAAACATAAACCATTGATATAAAAGGCTTTAAACACCAATCATAAACTTACTAAGCTCCGAACGAATAAAGGTTGTGAGTACGTATTATAGCATAATGACATGTCAAATAGTTTGGAAATTTCTTAAATTAATTTTCTCGATTGTATAACTAATTACCCGTCTCGGTGGCGAAGTTGGCTAACGCGCTTGTCGTGTTGAGCTCGACCGCCGAGGACGGGGAGATCGAGGTTCGAATCTCGGTCGGGTGAACTGGGGGAGGTTTTTCCTAAATGGTTTTCCACTCTCCCTCCACGCAAATGCGGTTTCACTTCCTGTAATTCAGCCTTCCCAATTCCAATCAATTAGCGTAATTAGTACTCAAAGCATATAACCCGAACGGGTAGTAAGACGCGGTGCTAAATAATAATAATAATATAACTAATTTACTAAGTTATTTAAATACATATTTCAATAGATACTATAGAGGTAGGCCTTACTATTACTAGTACATACTACTATTTTAGTGGAATATGCCGTTAACTATTCTGAGATGAGGTTAATTCGTTTCATTTACAAACGTACTTATCTTGGAACAGCACATCTCAATTTACACGCCCTAAAGTTTTGGTTAAAGCTAATTGAATATATTATATCAAGTGGGCTGAACCTAAATACTTAAGAGGCACAATGACCAGGTAGTTATTAGTAGTTCAGAAATCACGCGTTATTTTAAAATATGATACCCTCAAACATGGAGCTGAAAGCTTTATATGTCCCCATCTGATTTTTAAAAAAACTTACATTTTAAGTTTTATAATAAAAAAAAGTATTGATTTTTGACGAAGTTTAACGTTTTATGTCTTAGGTTTTGAGATCAACTTAAATGATAAGAAAAATAGATCCAGACTTCCTAAAACAAAATAAAATTAACTATAAATAGTGTCACAGCATAGAATAAAATAATGTGTTTTTTTTAGTGGTTTTTAAGGTTTCAAAACTACAATTTATAAATACCACGGTAAAAGAATATGTTTCTGTTAGTATGCAGTGCCTTTAAGTTAAATCTTGGACCAAACCTGAGTCTCCTAATGCGTAGTTGGTTTACATCCTGGCAACAAGAATAGAGTGGAAATAAATACTTTGAGGATAATTAAAAATATTAATTTCGGATCCCATGAATACACTTTTTCACAAGTTCGGTGTCCCCATCAAATTTTTATATGTGTTTTATTTTGACAAACCTTACATTATACAAATGATGCTGACACCAAATAAATGTATGATAATTAATTTAAGTGTCTAGTTAAGTCTAGTCTAAGTATGTGTTTATTTATGTCTTGAGTGTTAAAGGAATTTGTCGTCAAACTGCTTTTAATATAAAACACTAAAAACAAAACGCTATTTTTTATATTTTCTATCCAGCCCCATGGTTTAGTGATTAGTGCGTCTGGCTACGAACCTAGAGGTCCCTCGTTCGATTTCTGGCTGGTAACTTGGATAGTTTTCTCTTAAGGGGACTATTCCAACGGTCACCAGGGGTTGGTTAATTAGGCTTAGGTTTGGTTAAGACTTCCACTGGCTCACACCTACATATTCACTATCATCACATCATCTCATTAAGGGTACGATGTGTAGACAAACTCCATAGGTGTACCCTGGGTAACGCTCTGCGCCACCAGAGCGTCAAATAGTCAAACAGGCAACCTAATTGGATGTCATGTCTCTCCCGGTCAGCAATATCATACACTAAAAAAATAATAATTTAGAGGAAGTATTGTAAACGTGAGAAAATATAAATCTGGATTATGATCAATATTAAAATCTTATTTGCCCTAGAACCCAAAAAATGGGTTTTACCATTTTTGTTTGTGTATTTTGTTCAAAACTAATATTTAGATGTCATATGGTTGTCTGCCTCTAAGCAATTTATTTTTCATACAATCCCTCAAATTATAGGTAGTTTACTGATAGAATAATTAAGAAAGTTCGAAATTTTTTAGAAATGGTTTTAACAACAAATAAAAGCTAAACAAATTTTTCACGGTGAAAAAAAATCATTACTATTAGTTTACTTAGGATTAATCAATGAAAATTTTGTATTTTCTAGTTTTGACATCTTTAGAAACTGTATAAATATATCCGCGGATTGTTTTACATGATAAATAAATAATGTGTTTTAGTTTTTCAAGAAAAAAACCTTCGTAAGGAAGCCATCGCAAGAAATGAAGAAATTTTACTAAAGGCTACTAAGGAGATGAGATTAGAAGCGAACGCTGAAAAGCCTAATCATATATTCACACAGGGAGCACACATTGGGGACGATAATTTAGATATTACAACAAACAACATTATCATTTGCCATGGTTAATGAGTTTAAATATTTAGAAATAATTTTAACTAACAATAAGAATATTAGAGTAGAAATTAGGGAATTAACACAGTCGGGGAATGTATGATATTTCTTGGTCAGTAAATTTTAACCACTTATCTGTTGTTAATAATGTACAAATCAGAATATACAATACTATAGGTTTACTGGTTATTTTTTCTCTATGGTTTTTTACTTTTAAGTGAGAAAAAAAGTTAGGGTATTCTAAAATAAGGTGTTTAATAATATAATTGGTCCAAAAAAGTGATGAGGCTATTGAATAGTAGAATAGATTATATAATGATAAACTACTAACCCTTTACAAGGCACAAGACATTGCTATGATAATCAAGTCTCGTAGATTGCTGTGGACAGGACATGGAGCGTGAATGGGAGAATTTAGAACCTTGTTCAAGGTATTGACTGGTAAACTCAATGGGAAGATACCATTGGAAAGACCTAGACGATGATTGGATTATAATGGACCTGAAAGAGATAGGGTATTATGAGGTGGACTGGATAGAACTAGCTCGAGATAGAAGCGGATCTAATTAGTGGGCCGGGATAGAATTAGCCTGGAATGGGGATGGGTGGCGTACTTTTGTAAGTGCGGTAATAAAATTTGAGTAAATATGTTACTATAACAATCTGTTAAAAATTTGTATAAGTTATACAGAATGTTACATATGATAATTTTGTTTTCGAGGAATAATTATAATTATGTAACTTACTGTTATCATTTTTTGAAAAAGATAATATAAATATAATATACTTTAATACAAATACAATTTAATTATAAATATTTAAATTGCCTAATTTTGAAACTTGTAGCTCATTGTTATTTAAAATAAATAATTAATTCTCTTTCCACGTTAATTCTCTTCAACCCCTCATCCTATTATCCAAACCCAATCCAGCCATTCATTACAAGCAAGAAGAGACACTCCAAAAACAACTTATTTCTCCAGTCCTGCCCAACCTATGACCAGATCTGTTCGGTATGTATAGTTAATGAAGTAGCGGTAGCCAATATTGACGGTGTTGTGAAGGGGGGGTTACAATATGAAGTGTGTGCACAGGAGCGTCTCTATAATAGAGCAGAGAGGATTGGGAGAGAGAGAGGCATATGTTGTATTGTTACACAGGGCACGTATTGGCTGGCGTAGTGATGAGGTTACCTTGCCAATTAGCCGGCCAAGGGAGAGAGTGGGGGGAGGGGGGAAATCTTGTTTGCTCTGCAACGAAGTGGATATGGCTATATTCCTACTAGATGAGCGATACATCGGTAGTATGCAAACATGGCCCCCTTCATACGATATGAAACGGTTTTTATATCATTGATATATATTTTTACTTTCTCGCTATCTTAAAGGCAGAGAAAGTATCCTGATGGTCAAAAAAAAAATCGAACTCAAGATTTTGATGAATCTTGACGTTTCATGACCCCCCGAATCTGAAACAGTGTTTTTTACTTTTCGTCTATCTGTCCATCTGTCCGTCTATCTGTACCTCCAAGAGCCTAAAATATTTTATTGATCGGGCTAAAACTTGGTATCTAGGGTTTTTATAGGGTTGACCCAAGGTGTTTTTGGAATTGGATACCTAGCCCAAAAATTAAGGTTAGTTTACTGAAGAGCAAAATGAGAAAAAGTCGATTTTCTCAAAACAAGTTATAACGATTTTGATTAAATTTCATTTCTAAGCATTTATAAATATTCCAAACAAAATGGATTCCCTCAATATTTCGGCAAAACAACTTTAGGGCTCCGGTCTGACGTGTAAATTACCTATTTTAATATTTGAGATATGCAATTACTTATAGTTTCAAATATGTAGATCTCTTTATAATATAAATATTTTATAAGAAGCATATTTTTAAAAAACCAATAACTTTCAAGCTATACGTAAATATATTTATATGTTAACTTTTCGAAAACAAAAGGTAAAAGTATTGCGACCGCAAAAGAAAATCCAACCTGAAATGTTGATGGATGTCGACGTCTCAAATTCCCCCAAACCCTAAAAAGTGGTCTTTGCAATGCCGTCTGTCCGAGTGTCTATTTAAACTTAAAATTAAGAGTAGTTTAAAAAAGGGCTAAAAGAGAAAAATCGATTCTCTATAAATCAACTCTTAACGATCATGATTAAAATTCGTATCTAAGCGATGATTAAAATTATAAATAAACTGGCTATTTTAATTTTACCATGAAAATGAATTTTAGGGTACTTTACAGAAGCAAAAACTTCCGTATCTCCACAAATATTTGAGATACTAAATAGCTTATCATTGCAAAATTGTAGCACTATTAAAAATAAAAAACTTTTATATGAAATATATTTTTATAAATATAACAGTTTCTGAGATATTGGCAAATATATTAATACAATTTTGTGAGCTTTAGTTGTAAAGAGATACTACTTAAATTTTAACGCAATAATTCTCCATTGCCATAGAGTAATTAAATATAAGTAAGTCTTAAAAGTTTATCTTGTTTTTCCTTAAACTTCTCAGGAGAAATGTTTGTACAACAATGATATATATCCATTTTAGACTCAATAGTCAATATTTACATTTTCTATTGGTCAAAATTTATAAATGAGGAATTTAATAGCAATGCGATGGCATGAAGTTTTGCAACTCTTAATAAAATGTCGAAAATTTTAACTGGAGGTTGAAATTTTAATACGAAGTGTTGACCATTGTGGACCCAATATTGATCATTTTTTTAATCGGTCCAAACATTCAAATGAGGACATTAATTCTTTAAAAACAATATTATAAAATTTAAAACGGGGACTCCAAAAGATAAATGTTTTACATAAATATAGTGCAATTTATGCTAGGGTTTGCTAGGGTATATTATTTCGTTTCACATATATTACAAGTTTTGAGTAAATATCTCCATTTTCAAATAATAGAGCGAGAAAGTCCATGTGGAGAACCGTACCATATATTTCATAAAGAATTATTAAGTATAATAAGTGTAACTATATAATATCAATGGATCCGTTTCTATAGTTGATTTTTATATGGCGTACGTTGACCTGGTGGTCTAGGGGTAAGGTGTCAGACTTCTGTTCTGGAGGCCAGGGGTTCAATCCTCGGTCCCAGCACAGATCTATCTGATTGCCAAACCTTTCCTTCATCTCTGACAAGACGTGTATTAATCACAACTTGTGAATATGGGTAATGCCAGGTCTCCACCATGGTTCAGATCCCACGTTAATCTGTAGGTCCTCCATTTCATTTCACAATCACCCTACCATTAAACATTAACGTGAGTGTAACCCGAACGGGTAGTAAGATGTGGTGATAATAATAATAATAATAATAATAATAACAATTATCCACTATGGTATAGCTTGTATCAGCGATTCTTAACCGGTGGGCCGCGAAAGATATTTTGGGAGGGCCTTGAAAAATAACTCAATGTTATTTGCTTGTTATTGAAGTCAATTATCTTAGATTTTAAGTTCATGGAAGAAATAATTCGATGACCGTAAGCATGTAAATACAGTAGACTCTCGATTTTTCGGGGGTAATTGAGAGGAGTGGAAGCACGGATAATGGAAATCAAGGATATTACAAATAATCCACATATTATGTTTACCACCACAATTCAAAAATGTTGCCCCTTTTTTTCTAATTTATTTGAAAAGAGATTCTCCACAGTGGTAAATATTAAAACGAAGCAGTGAAATAGACTCCAAATCGACCCTGCATGCTATAGAATTTAGTAATACAATTGAAACAAGAATAGACCAATTAGTGGAAAATGTTCAACAGCAGAGTTCCCATTAAGAACATTAAGTACATTTAGATGGGTGACTTGGCGGTCTAGGGGTATGGTGTCAGACTTCTGTGCTGGCGGCCGGGGTTCAATCCTTGGTCTCGGCACAGATTTATCTGATTAACAAACCCTTCCTTCACCTCTGACAAGACATCTTGTGAATGTGGGGAATGCCAGGCCTCCACTGTGGTTCGGATTCCACGTTAATCTGTAGGTCCTCCATTTCATCTCACAATCACCCTACCATTACACATCAGCGTAAGTGCGTATAACCCGAACGGGTAGTAGGACGCGGTGCTAATAATAATAATAATAATACATTTAGATATGTTAATTTCTGTATTTCTTATTTGTTTATTATAAGAATCAGTAAATAAAATCTTAATGATCAATATTGTAGTAAAAACTAGGGGGCCACGAAACAATTTTAGGGTATAAAGGGGGCCACGATAATTAAAAGTTTAATATATATTTGCTTATATGATAGGATCATAGTATAATCCATAAATGTAAGACTCCTACCTTTTAGGCTACACTGAATGTATGTATACCAGTGTATATATGACAAGCAGACACTTAAATAAATTTGAGAATACTTGCGCTTGGACTTTTATAAATCTTGAGTTCGATTAAATTAGGTGAGAAAATATTTTCGAACAATAACTTTATTAAAAAATAAATCAAGAAACCCTTTGAGCAATCAATGCAAGACTCTAACTGGGCCTCTAATTAAAAATTAAAATTAAAGCATAATAGTCTGGCATTTAGAGTAGTGTGTGAATACTTGAAAATTTAAGTTAAATTTGAGTTTTAGTAGCTACTGAACTTGAACCTAAGATTTTTACAAAACTAGGAAAATTCGAGTAGGCCCACTAGGAATTTTTGATCTTTTATTCGAAAATTCCTAGTGTGAATGATTTTATTCAATTTTAAGATATCATTTTATAATAAATAGAGCCCCTAAATACTTTCTTTTATCTAATAAAAATTGCATACATATATTAAATGTATGTATTAAAAAAATTTAATTAGTTTGCTTATACATATTTTTACAAAAAAAATTGTACAAAAAAATATGTTTGTACATACTTTTGTTTCATGCTTGAATCTATAACAGAAATTCAACTTGAAATATTGTACAAATATTGCTTTGTATTACTGGAACTAAAAAAACTCACTTTCATTCAAATTCGACTCAGAGTGAAACACAATCCTAGTTGAGAAATTCGTTAAGGAGGTTCATAAGCAAAATCAAATGAATTCGTGCCTATGTGTTGTTTTTTCAGTGATAATCATTTAAAAAATTAACATCTTACCACTTCATTCCATTAAAAAATACTTAATTCCCATTTCCCCCCCTAATACCATCTTGAGCTGAGATGTGGTTCTTTGGATTTTTTAATTAGATAAAAAACTGGCTCTTCTCAATAAAAAAAAGTCTGGTACCCTTGTAATAGACTAAACTGACAATGAAGTAGAGACCAGGATTTTAATCCCGGTTGGGTGTATGGAGGGTCTTTTTGCATAAATTGTTTGTTTTTCTTTTTCCACGCAAATTCTGGTACAATTTCTCTAAATTTAACTCAATGACATCCTTAACACATTAGTTTAATTAATATATAGGTATCACCCAAACATCTAGCAGGACGTGTCGATAAACTGAAAATAAATACCCAATAAAATGTATAATATACATTTTTTTAACTGGATTTTTCTTCCTCCATGTTACGTAGCACCTTTCTAACTCCCCATCGTCACAAAATTATATCGAACACGTTTATCCTCGAAGCTCAAAGTCAAAGGGCGTGCCTAGTTTTAATACACTCTGTGTTTCCTTGCTATAATTTATCTTGTCACTATTCCCCCTAAACCTCTCTCATCACACCCCTTCCTCTACTTTTGGCTTGGCGGACATTTCTCATCATCTTTAGGTTGAAACTAGCGCCAAGGCTTGACGTGAGTGATAATATTCTTTTAATGTAATCATGTGGAAACATGAAGAAAAATGAATCATCTGTCTTCTCACTTCAACGTTATTATATGTATTTTTTAGTGGCGTTTAGCGTGGGGGGAGTGAGGGAATGAAAAGTTCTAGTTAAATTAACGCCTTTAACTTTGCTATGCTTATCGCTCTTTGATGTTACAGTAATATACACGGGTGACCTGGTGGTCTAGAGGTAAGGTGTTGGACTTATGTACTGGGGTCCGGGGTTAAATCCTTGGTCCCGGCACATATTTATTTGATTACTAAACCTTTCCTTCACCTCTGACAAGACATCTTGTGAATGTGGGGAATGCCAGGCCTCCACTGTGGTTCGGATTCCACAATAACTGTAGGTCCTCCATTTCATCTCACAATCACCCTACCATTACACATTAGCGTAAGTGCGTACAACCCGAACGGGTAGTAAAGACGCGGTGCTAATAATAATAATAATAATAATAATAATAATAATAATAATAATATACACAGCTGAATAAGAACTTACTATACTTTAAAAAGAACGTGAGAAACTGGCAGAGAAGTTTTAAATGTTTATTGAATTGGTTTTGAAATCAAGTCTATTTAGTTTATTTCAAATAAAATATGTTAGCTAGAAGCTACTAAGGGGTTAGTTTATTTAGCATTGCATCTTAATACATGTTCAAGCTATACTTATATGTACTAATTACGCTAAGGAGTAGGAGTTGAGGAAGGTTTAATTTAGAGTAAGTGTACCCATATTTTCGTGGAGGAAGAATGAAAAAATCATTTGGGAAAATCCATCCTCCATGCATCCAACCGAGATTCAAGACCAATATCCCCGTCATCTACATTATAGTATATTACGAGAGTAACGCTTTAAACCACACGGCCATCGATGGGGGTACCAATTGACGTTCGATTGGCCGAAACTTGATAATTGCTTAGCCAGCAACTAGTACGTTTATCACGTGTTATTTAATGCACATTCGCAGAGAGAATGGTAAGCACTCTAGTTCTTCTTGGTTAAAAGTTATTCTCTCAAAACGTACAAAACCAATTACACAATTAATTAAGAAGTTTCTTGAAGTACTTTAGAAATCTTTTATTGCATAACTTTACTGGCCGACGAATTTTCAGCACTACGAATTGAGTTATCTGACCGAAACAGAAGTTTACAGAGTAATTACTACAATTGTTTGTGTTGACCATAAACTCCCCCACGATTAATTTAACCGTATAAAATGTTGATAGTATTTAAAAAGGTGTCTAGTTATATTATTAATATTATTTTAACCATCATATTTTTTCATAGCGTCTTAATACCCATGGGGTAGGGTTGAGGAAAGCAGAATTCAGCTGAAATAATAAGAATTTATGTAAGGAAGATTGTTAAAACCTTTAGGTGAAACCATTCGTAGTAGACGCATTTATAATTTGCCTTACTATCACCGATAATTCACTTTATAAGGTGTTGACGGCGTAGCCCACCTGCCCATTACGGTGGGTATATATACTTATCATCTCTATGTGTATTCAGTTTCAAATTGGTCGAACCTATACAAATATATATTTTACATTATTTTAAAATTAAATATACACTACCATTGCGTTTTTAGGTAAAGAAAGACATGTAATTGGCTAACTTTAAATTCCTTTGTTTTAAAAGTCAAGATAAAATTTTTACTTAATTCAATTTTTGCAAAAAAATAAAATTTATGAAATAAAAAACTTTTCTGTAAGGGGATAGTAATTTAAGATAATTTGACTTATCACACAACTGATTCATATTATAAATTAACGAAAAGTAATATCAATAAAAATAATGTTCTTGATTCTAAATATATTTTTTTAAATAGTAATTTATTGAAAACATGTCACATTAAATAAGCTAGTAATTGTAAAATAAAGCTAATTATTTTTTCCCTCCATTTCTAGATAAATACATTATGGTTTTTAAGTCATGTTTATTTTCATATAATAATTATATTCATAATTAATTTAGTGTTCTGATTTAATCCCATACAAACACTTTTATGTTGATTAATAAAACAATTATATAATATTCTGAAAACTAAATTATACTTTATTTAGTTAATTAATTAAAACTAACTGCATTATTTCCTTATTATGTTATAAGGGAATTTATGTTTTAGCACCATAATTAAATGAAAGGAAATAATCATGTTCTCAGAGATAAATATAAACTTATATTATTTACAATAAAATAATTGTTTTATCCGCGCAAAGCGGGTTTGTTTAAACTCGATCGTTTGATGTGGGTATTTTATTCAGTTTGGCATAACTTACAAAGACAAGTTAATTGAAAGTTTAAATACATTTAATGAATATTAAATTTTAAAATGTTTACTGAGCTAAGTGCTTACTTTCAATTAATAATGTTAGCGTAGAGGTATATTGCTATCAATTATATTTTATTCGCTTTAGAAATTACGTAGAGCACACGATCCATAAATAAAATTTCGAGCAAGTTTATACATATAATTATTTGTTTTCAATTTCAATAAATAACGTTTGTTTTGATGTTTATTTTAATATGCTTAAAAATCTATTTAACATCTAGATGAATTGTTGTGTTATTTTATGTTTGGTGCGCTTCAGAATATTTTAGAATACAATATTAGCATTATAAAATAGCCTACATTTAGACGAAAGGCAGCTAGGACAAAGTAAAAAAATAAATACCAAATTAAAATAAATAAAAAGGAAAATTAATAATATTGTACTCATCTATAAAATTCATAGGCCTCTCTTAACAAAAAATGAAATTTTAAAATGGGTTTTGATTGAAGTTATTTTTTGTGCCTCACTTATTTATTGCCCATTCGCCCCGTTACATTTACGTATTTAATCACTTTTGTACCTACTCAATGTCATAAGGAGCTCTAGGGTTAATTGCCGTACTTACAAAAGAAAGCCAATTATCCCTGTCTTGGGCTAGTTCTATCCAGTCCACCTCATTACATCCTGCTCCTATCTTGAGCTAGTTATATCCAGTCCACCTAATTAAACCCTAACCCTATCTTGAGCTAGTTCTATCAGGTCCACCTCATCACACCCTATTTCTATCCTGAGATTGTTCTATCCAGTCCACATCATTACACCCTATCTCTTTCAGGTCTGTTCTAATAATGTATTCCCATCTGCCTCTGGGTCTTCCCAGTGGTTTCTTCCCATTGTTTTCTCCAATCAGTTACTTTAACATGGCTCTTGATTCTCCCATTCGTGCTGCTGGTCCTGCCAACCATGATCTCCGAAACTGGATTATACTAACAATGTCCTGTGAGAAGTACAGGTCATGTAACTCATAATTATGTAACTTACTCCACTCCCCAGTAGCCTATACTCTGATAATGTGATAAAGATAAGGAATTTAGAATTTAGTAAAAAAAAAAAGGTATTCGTATTTTGATTATGGGTACGTGGACTAAATGCTAAGCTCGGTTAGTTTGAATTTCAGTGATGAATCTAGGGCTAGAATTTCACACGGGTAGTTGGAGGGTGCTTTATACCAATTAGTTTCACACACTACCCTCATGCAAATGCGCATACATTTTATTTTAATTCTAACATATTCATTACCACCCCACTATTGTAATTAAAGTGTGTATGTTCAATATGGGAATTAAGAATCTTTGTAAGACCAAAGAGAGTCAAGATTCTTTTAAGGAAATAATCCCTGCATACCCTCAGACTAGGATTCGAACACCGACCTTATTATCACTGGTAGACCAGACTACATGAAAATGATGCCTTGTTTATCACGCCCACACCCTTGGGCTTTGGTTGCTGATGAGATACATTTTACTTATAAGTAAGTTGATTATAAAATTCAGACAACACTTTTTACTTTCTCTCGACACCTCGGAGTGAAAGTATCGTGATCGTCAAAAAAATCGAACTCAATATTTTGATAAATGTCAACGTTTCATATACCCCTAAAACCAAAAAGGTGGTTTACACAATGGCGCCTCTAAGTCTGCCTGTGCCTTGGGATAGAGCCTAAAACATTTTACCGATTGGGATAAAACTTGGTATCTGGTGTTTTCATAAATTACCCCCGAGGGATTTTTGTTATTAGACATCTAACACTAGAATTAAGGGCAAAAAGGGAAATAAATCTGTTCTTTCAAAACTAACCTCAAAGATTTTGATTAAATTTTGTAGGTTAATACCATTTATCATTATAAACCGGATATCAATTTTCATTTTCCTATAAAAATGACTTTGAAAGTAATTTATTTAGAGATAACTTTCCTATTTTAATCATTTCTGCGCAACTATTTGATATACGTAATAACTTGTCATTTTTAAAGTTGTAATACAATTAAATATATAGATCACTTATTTGAAATATATTTTTATAGAACCAATAATTTCTAAGGCGTGCGGTGCGCCGTAACATTTATTTACTTTCATAATTTATGGACGAAACCAAATCGACTGGTTCGATTAGAGCTTTGCCACAAATAGTACCCTGAGATATTTCGGTGTAGGTTCTACTTGGGTATATACTAGGAACCCTTATATTTAATTCTGAATGTGGTAAAAAAAACTGCCACAACACGACCTTAGCTACATTAGCTAACACCCACACAAATACAATTATCTCAAGGCCTCATTATTGTGTCCGGGCCATCCTCCCCAGACCAGTCCTATTTATATAGCTCCTCACATTAGTATAGGGTGACAATTCGTATGGAACTGCGCAGAAGGAGGGAATGGTGTAAAGGGGGGTTGGAGGGGGTAGAGACAACAATGAGAGGGTTAGGGTTACAAGGGACAGAGTAACCCTATACTATTACCACCACCGCATCCTCCGAGCTGGACTATAATCACCATCATCAGCATCGCCGAATCATCAGCATCGCCGTCATCAACTCCAGCGTCCCCCCCCCCTTTTCCCGACCACTCTGAGCCTATTTGCATGACAAATTAATGTATGTTAATGAAATAAATTCGCCGCCATCTGTAGGGCCGTATAGAAATCCCTGAAGGGACACCACGGTCCGTGGTGCGATATCTCTTCAGCCTGGTGCTGATGCCATTCGACCAGGGCTATCCTGAAAAAGTTAGAAAAGGGGGGAGGGGGGGTTACAATTTCTATATATGACCGTGGTTGATATTAATTTACGGAATAGTAAAAGTATTGTATTATACTATTTAACAATAGAAGAATTAATTAAATTTGTTTTTATTAGTTTGACATTCGAAATATTCAAAGGTTATAAACTTTTTTATTGTCTTACTACCCGTCCGCATAAGTACTAAACATCCTCAGGATGCTCAACCAGGATTGGAACTTTAATCTCTCCATCATCGCCAATCTAATGCGAGTGTGACTCTTTAGAACATTTGACCACCGAGGTTGGTTTATATTTACTATTAATGTTTATTACTACGTTTAACATCGCGACTATCAATGGACTAACCCAAGAATCATGGATTAATCAGAGTAAATACATCCACAATGGCATGTAAGGAGAATCGTAAAAATAGATAGGTAAACCGAGTAGGTAAAAAATTCCCCCGATGCATCCGGCTGAGATTCGAACCTCAACCTCCCCCTCACATAACATACAGTTTGTTTCAAGTCACACGCCTTGGACCACGTTATCACCACTGTGGTTTTTATGGTGAATATTGCTGAAAGATTTTATTACATGGCTGGTTGATATAATTGGAAATTCTATTTTCAAGTTGCAGTTTACTAAAATGTTTAGACTAGAGAGAGTAATGCAAACTAATTCTAGACAATTTGTAAAATTGTTTTTCCAAGTAGGCAGTAACGTTCAAGCTCAAATTTAAATGTTAATATATATTCCAGTTCCCTAAAGTTAATTTATTAATGTTAAAAAAATATTTAAAACATTACTGATTTGAAATATTAAGATATTGATTACAGACACACTAGATAAAAGTTTTATAAAAAAGCTAACATGTTTAAAAATAAATGGTAAGGAGCTGCGCACGGACTTTCTCGCTCTATTGTTTGAAAATTGAGACATTTACTCAAAACTCGTAATATATGTGAAACGAAATAATATACACTAGCAAACCCAAGCATAAATTGCACTATACTTACGTAAAACATTTTTTGAGTCCCGGTTTTAAATATTTTATTTTTATTTTTAAAGAATTAATGTCCTCATTTGTATGTTTGGACCAATGAAAAAAAGATCAATATTGGGTCCACAAGGGTCAACACTTCGTATTAAAATGTTTACTTCTGGTTAAAATTTTTGGCATTTTATTAGGTGTTGCAAATCTTCAGGCCATCACATTGCTATTAAATTCCTCATTTATACATTTTGACCAATAAAACATGTAAATATTGACTATTGGGTCTAAAATTATTATAGATCATTGTTGTACAAACATTTCTCCTAGGAGGTATAAGTAAAGATAACATACACCTTTTGAGAGACTTGCCTATATTTAATTACTCAATGGCATGGGAGAATCATTGCGTTATAACTTAAGTAGTATCTCTCTACAACTAAAATCTCACAAAATTGTACTACTATATTTGCCAATATCTCGGAAAATGTTGTTTTTTAAAAATATTTTTCTTTAAAAAGTTTTTAATTTTTATTAATACTACAATTTTGCAATGATAAGTTATTTAGTATCTCAAATAGTTGCGGAGATACGGAAATTTACACTTATATAAAGTAACCCTGAAAGTCATTTTCATGGGGATATTAAATTAGCCAGTTTGTTTATAATCTTAATCAACGCCTAGATACAAATTTTAATCAAAATCGTTGGAGCCGATTTTGATAAATTCGATTTTTTTTCTTTTTTAACCATTTATTAAACTACTCTTAATTTTAAGTTTAAACAGACACACAAACAGACGGCATTGCAAAGAGCACTTTTTTAGTATTCGGGGGGTCATGAGAAGTTGACATCCATCATTATTTCAGGTTATATTTTATTTTTCGGTCGCAATATTTTACCTTATGTGTGTGAAAAGTTATATATTTGCGTTTAGCTTAAAAGTTTTTGGTTTTATAAATATATGTTTCGAATAAATTATATGTATTATAAATAGATCTACATATTCGAAATGATAGGTAAGTTCATATATCAAATAATTTCGGAGATATGATACAAAAAAAAAGAGAATCTACGCATCAGACAGGAACTCTTATAATATTTCTGCCGAAATATTGAGAGTACCCATTTTGTTTGTAATATTTAAAATGAAATTAAATCAAAATCGTTTGAGCCAATTTTGATAAAATCGACTTTTTCTCTTTTTTTCCCTCCAGTAAACTACCCCTAATTTTAGAATTATATATCCAATTCTAAAAACTGCTTGCGACAAACCTATGGAAACCCTAAATACCAAATTTTATCCCAACACGGTAAACTAGTTTAGGTTTTAGTTTGAGGTACAGACTGTAGGAAATGTAAAAACAACATTTTCGGATTCGGTGGGTCATGAAACGTCGAGATTCATCAAAATCTAGAGTTCAATTTTTTGGACGATCACAATACTTTCGCTACCTGTAAAATAGCGAGAAAGTCATAACTAATATTTAGACTTATTCAAACGTTTCAATTAAAAATTAACCCATATTCATAGTAGAGGATTTACTCTATTCAACAAAAAAATCACCCTCCTCGGTGGCGTAATTAGCTAACTCGCTAGTTTCGTGTTGAGCTAGACTGCCGAGGATGAGGTTATTAAGATTCGAATCTCATTCTGATGAGCATGGTGTGTTTTTTATAAATGGTCTTCCACCTCCCTTCAAGCAAATATGGCTTAACTTTATCTAAATTATATCGTCCCAATTCCTAACCCATTAATGGAAATAGTTCTTAATCGTATAACCCGAACGGTCAGTATGACTCGGTGCTTAATAATAATAATAATAATAATAATAATAATAATAAAACAATACAAAAAGTATATTTTTAACGCTAGCTTAACACAAAAATACCTACAGGATTCATGTGCTATCAACTTTGGAAAACTTCGATCAAACAAAGAACCAACCTGAAAATAAACTTCAAACTTTAGAATCCTTAATAAATTATGTGTATGTACATAGATATATTCATCCTATACACACATTATTTTCTTGTCCAAACATTAAACAAAATACCGTGAAAACGTTGATGAATTCGTAATTGTTTCATTACAAAAGGCAAATTTGGGAGAATTTTTAAAGTCGTGGAAAGCAGACGCATATTCTTTTCAACCTCAATACACAAACCACTATGTAAATGTTCTACTTATTAGAGTGTGTGTGCTTAAACACAACATTTACACTTACAATAAATTTATAATTTATGTTTAAATATATTTTAATAATAAATCATTTTAATCTATTTTGGAGTTCTACAGAAATCGCTCACAATATCAGCAGATGTGACCCTTGAATACGATTTTTAAAAAGAAAAAAAGAAATATTAAAAGTAGGTTTAATTTGAATTTCAGCTTGATGTATTTTCTTGGCAAATATTAATAAACATGAATCGGTCTCATTTCCTTGGATTGGGTCTTTAAGTATTTGTTGAATATAAATATTTTTTGTTGAGCTGATTAAAACTTAGAATGTATACAAACTACATATTTAATAAACTATCTCAGTTTTTAGGGATATAAACTACTTGCCCTTTTAACTTTAATGCTATCCAAAAATATGGCCTACATCCCAAAAGACAAAACTGGGGCTTCCGTTCACGTACTTTCGGGCTATGGTTTTATAATTTTACTACTTTATACCTTAATAATACTTTTTGGTTTATATTTTTTTACTCGTGTTAATATGTATAAATAATCAAATACACTTAATTTAAAGTGGAATGGAAAGGGACGCGAGTTAACGTCTGTATTTTTGCGGTTTTTAATTAAAAAACTAAATAAAATACTATTTCATTAGAAAAGTTTATTTTAATTTTAAATACATAGTAATCGCATCAAAATTTGGAATATATTTTATGAGCATAATTACACTCTCATTGAATAAAAATAAAAAATAAGTCTCAGGGAAATTCCGTGATTCCCTGAAAAATATTCATTAAATTTGAGATTACTACATGTATAATATTATTATAAATATATCTACAAGAGTGACGTTTTATTTATTGTTGCCAAAAAGGTATTTTTGTTATATAAAAACTGCAAAAATACTTGCCATAACTCGTGTTTCCTTCAGTGCCGTCTTAATACTTCAAATTATAATATTGCAGAAACGCTTAAAATACTAAGATCACCGTGTTTGACTTTCAAAGACGACCCTAAAATCATTATTTGGTGACTAAAACATTCATGGCCTCCGTTAGAATAGATACGAGTAATGTTTATTTTTTACCAGTAGGGCTGAGCGAATGATTAAGATGTCTTACTTTGACTTGAGAGACCGGTTTTTAATATCTAACGGATGCAATAGGAATTTTTACCCCTTTTTTTTTCTTTTACAATGTGCATTTATCTATCCTCATTCCATATGATTTATGGTGTAGTTCCTTAAATTGTTTTGTCTGCATATTATTTAACTGAGTTTAAGTGTCTGATCCATTACTACGAAGGAGTAATAATATATAACAAATGTTTGGACTTCATATACAGTAGCCCCACGGACTTCTTTGGTGCTGACTGACAGTTTACAGCCGACTTCTGACAGTCAACATTTAGGTATACACCTAAATTTTGACCGTCATAAGTGACAGCTTCTAAACACATGTCATTGCAGATCATATGGCTGGGGGTAGGGATACATAATTTGGTTTGGTAACTTTTCAAAGCTGTCAGTCAGCACCAAAGAAGCCATGGGGCTACTGTAGTTGTATTTAAGGTGGAATGTAGGGTAAGTGATAAAAGATTAATGTTTTTTGAAGTTTTTATATCAAAATATTTTCTTGGTCTAAATTAACCAAATATTGTTTCACTAAAAATATAGAGCTTAAATTTCTTCACTTGGTGATATCAACAGATGTTGCATATCTGTCAATGATGGCCTGGATTTGAATGGCAACTTTTCATTTAAAAAGTTTGTTATCTAATATGACTCTGCTTATGACATATGCCATATATTCAACGATTGTTGATATACCATACGAAGAAAATTATATTATTTGTTTGTACTGAATCAATATTTAATTATTTTTTTTACTAAAAATTTTGCATAAAAATACTGTAAAAACACTTGTCTGGTCTCACGTTCCTTACATCACCACCTTAAGGTTATTCGACAGTAAAAAATTTACTGAATTTTTTAACAAGCTTAAAGCAAAAAATATTTGTGACTCAATGATTTCAAATCATTAGAGTTCAAGAGCTATAACGGGGCCAAACTTGCTATTTAATTCCATTGATAAGATAAAGTAATTAATATATTACATGTTATATTAATATATAACTAGACATGTATATTAGCTGTACATATTAAAATATTTATTATGTTAATAATATGAATAATGTTATTATTATTACTATTATTATTATCACCGTGTCTTACTACCCGTTCGGGTTATATGCACTTACGCTAATGTGTAGTGGTAGGGTGATTGTGGGATGAAATGAAGGACCTACGGTTTAACGTGGGATCCAAACCACGGTGGAGGCCTGGCATTCCACACATCTACAAGTTGTCATTAATACACGTTTTGTCAGAGTTGAAGGAATGGTTTGGCAATCAGGTAAATCCGTGCCGGGACCGAGGATTGAAGCCCGGACCCCCAACACAGAAGTATGACACCTTAACATTCGACCTCCAGGTCACTTAACAATAATATTAACTTTATAATTATTTCTTCTATACACCTCATATGAATGTCTAAATATACAAATTTTAGCCCCAAACATGTATGACTACCTTAAAAAGGCACTATTAAAGTATAGCTTAAAATAACAAGTTTAACCCTTTATCACTCGCGAACTGTAATTATTTAAAATCATTGAATCAAAATTTATAGCGTATACTTGTTAAAAAAAAGTACAATATTTTTTTTTGTCTAATGACCTTAGTCTCTGTGATTGGACGAGTCAACTGACTAATCCTCTTCAATGGCTCAATGATCTAGGGGCGTCATTATCTTGTTATATTGGCCTGCTGATGACAGCCAGGGTTCAAATCTCGGTCAGGTATATTAAGGGAGGCTTTATTAAATAGTTTCCTACACTACCTCCATGCAAATTCGGTTAGATTACTTTTAAAATGTTGCATTCCTCATCCCAACCCCATTAGAGTAATTATTTTATACACGTATAACCTGAACAGATATTAAGACGAAGATAAAATATAATCAATATACCAGACAAAAAGGCATACAGTCCAATTTTTATTAAAAAAAACTTTAAAAAACACAAACTATTTTTGAGCAAATAAAGCTTACAAAATTTTAAATATTTGTTTAGTGTTATTTTATAAGTGTTGATAATATATATCAAAAGGGGTAGCTTCTTATCCAATTACTTGACGTATAAATACGTGAAATTCGATCTAGTATTTATCTGTCGGGTAATTTTTTTTCTTATGATAATAGGACAGGAGTAGGACATTAAAAACCTGTCCTTTCACATAATTCACGCTTGTAAGTTTTCAGACACATGCAAAATTAAATACTTAAATGAAATATAAAATAAAGTTGGTTGAACTGCCCATTTTATTATTGTCTACCCTCGACAGTGGGAAAAGTGCCAAGAAAATAGGGTTACATTTACTCTTAATCTCACTTTTATCAAAATTGCCTAGTTAGTGTAAAACATTCGATGGATAGACAGATGAATAGTAAAATGTGGATCACAATAAATAAAAACCCGTTAGTTGGTGTGATATAATTTTTTGAAAAGAAAGTTTATATTAAAAAAAGTAGCAACAACAAAAATAAAAGAAGGAAAAAATTGAACATACTAGGTGACATCGTTTAGTCAATGATCCTTTGGATTAAAAAAAAAGTGGTCTAATGAAAAGATCTCTCCTTCCTTGACTATTAAAATAAACTTGGTGGTTCACAAAACGAGAGAAACGCATGAATGGAGGGGAATAATAAAATATCTCTTTCTCTCTCCCTACTTTCTCTCATTGCGGCAACTGTCGCTCATGTTATTTTCATGAAGTAGCTGTCGCTCGTGGCGAAATATAACACCTCCCTCCCCACCCACCCAACCAGCACACGCACACACACACACACAGCTTTTCCCTGCAATATTCTGAACGTCTGTCTGTCTGTCTGCCTTTCATTTTGACGGTCGTTAAAAGCAATCGTTTCGCTAATCACGTGATCCGTACTGTACTCTGGAATGTTCCCTTTAGGTCTTGGTTTTGGAACGTAGTCAACTGTAGAAGATTTTCATCCTGACCAGAGTTTATATTTTTACTATTCTAATTAATATAAGTAGTTTTTTTTTAAGATGTAAAATTAAAGGTTTAGCATATGTGAACACTGATAAAACTTTTGAACGTTTGAAGACCCGTCACCTGTGTAATGAGAGGTTTAAGGTTATCTACCTCAAGTCTAGAAGATTTTTGACTCTTTTCAGTGTGTTTATATTATTAAATCTTACGTTCAACGCTAGGGTTACTACCGGAGTAATCTGAGGGATATGGGTTAGGTAGCATAGGCAGTTTAAGGTAAATGGATTATAATAATAGCATGGAGGTGACCTGGCGGTCTAGATGTAAGGTGTTAGACTTCTATGCTGGTGGTCCAGGGTTCAATCCTTGGTCCCCGCACAAATGTATCTGATTGCCAAACCCTTCCTTCACCTCTGACAAGACGTGTATTAATCACAACTTGTGAATGTGAGGCATGCCAGGCCTCCACCGTGGTTCGGATACCACGTTAAACTGTAGGTCCTCTATTTTCATCTCGCAATCACCCTACCATTACACATTAGTTTAAGTGTGTATAAGCCGAATGGGTAGTAAGACGTGGTACTAATAATAAAAATAATAATAATAGCTTGGGGAGGAAATGGGAAAACCAAAGTGATAGATCAAACACCTTCATTACACCCAGCTAAGATTAGAGTATCGACCCCCGTTCCCCTTTCATTAATCCACGAATCCAATATTAAAAAATAAATCATGACCTCGGCTCAGTCTATTTTTAAACTGTATGGGAGAAAGTTGCACATGTCGTCACGCCAAACTTTTCATTAGAACCCGGAACTCATATGAAGGGAGTGTTTTGATAAGGAAAAAATGTGTTTTCTTGTATTATTTAGTCCATTCTTTAAAATATATACCAGTACACGTATTGAAAATTTGTATGTTGCATTTCCCTATACATTATTATAAGTTTGTTTATCCTTATAGCCGCCCCGGACTAAGACCGTTGACGCCCCAGGGAATTGCGGCGCCCAGTTTGGGAACCCCTGCCATGACCCATATATCTGTAGTGAACCAACGTGTCTTAAGAAATTAGACTAGCTTTGCTCATATTCGCTGTTTACAGGGAGCTCGAAGCTGGAAACCGGGCCGGATCCATTGGTTGTAGTTTCTTAGAGGTAGTTTTTTTTATTAAGTTTTAATAAACTTTCAGTCCCTCAAGTGGCAGCACCAAATAAATGTAGCTCTCATCTTGTCAAGATTGTCTTTGACGAGGAGTTTGGGGTTAGAATATCAGCTAGGTATACTAAGGTGCTAAAAGATTATCCACTCTCTCTACATTCAAATGCGGGTAGATTAAAAAAAACTACAATCCTAGTCTATACCCTAAATACTGATTAAATTCATATAGGCTATAATATATATATAGTGTGTATATATATAAATATAGTATATATAGTGTATATATATATAAATATAGTATATATATATAGTGTATAGCTTTGATGACCACATGATATAAGGCGTTACTCTCATGTTAGAGTAGACTGCCGATTACAGGTAGATCGGTTCTCAAATCCATGTAGGGTGTATATCATTTTCTTTATAAATAGTTTTACGTTATTTCTCCACGCAAATGTGGGTACACTTCCTCAAAATGCAGCCTTACTAATCTCAAAAATTAGCGTAATTAGTAAATATACATGTTGCCTGAACGGGTAGTAAGATACAGTGCCCAAATAGTATTTATTAAATTCAAATTGGATTTGATGTTCTAAATTTCACTATTAAATATCAGCTAGGTATACTAAGGTGCTAAAAGATTATCCACTCTCTCTACATTCAAACGCGGGTAGATTTAAAAAAACTACAATCCTAATCTATACCCTAAATAGTGATTAAATTCATATATAATATATATATAGTGTGTATATATATAAATATAGTATATATAGTGTGTATATATATATAAATATAGTATATATATAGTTTATAGCTTTGATGACCACATGATCTAAGGCGTTACTCTCATGTTAGAGTAGACTGCCGATTACAGGTAGATCGGTTCTCAAATCCATGTAGGGTGTATATTATTTTCTTTATAAATAGTTTTACGTTATTTCTCCACGCAAATGCGGGTACACTTCCTCAAAATGCAACCTTAATAATCTCAAAAATTAGTGTAATTAGTAAATATACATGTTGCCTGAACGGGTAGTAAGATACAGTGCCCAAATAGTATTTATTAAATTCAAATTGGTTTTGATGTTCTAAATTTCACTATTGCATACATTGTAATACAGAAAACCACTCAACGATGCAACGTTTGGTTCGAGCTGAATTTCTTAACTGGAGCCACACGCTATCTCTGGAGTGAGACGGGCTCTTAAAATAAATAGTACTCCATACCCCGTGGATGAAGAACACTGGGCAACATATCGATGTGACATTTAGAAATGGTCAAGGCTGCTCTCAATGGCTTGGCAAGTTCGTCATTAATCCAGTCCATATGGCAGCTGGAGAGGTAACCAACATAGATATATATCAGTGTCACGTGTGGACACACGCGTAAGGTCCGGGGGTAAACACACACGGTTTGTCACGTAATCTGTGATGGAATGACATGGCATTTGTCATAAGACTAGTACTTGTGTGACAGCTGTGTTATAACGTTTTGTTCCATAGAAAAGAGAGAAAAAAAAAGAATGTATATTTTTATATTTTAATCTTGCTAAATAAAAGGTATATTAAATAGCAAAGCAACCATAGATTTTAAGTAAATCTATAACCGTAATTATCAATTAGAATAGCTTGGCTATTAATCCATCATGATACGAGAGTTCTTACAGTTGTCTTCGTATGATTGTTATTATTATTAGCACCGTGTCTTACTACCCGTTCGGGTTATACGCACTTATGCTAATGTGTAATGGTAGGGTGATTGTGAGAATGAAATGAAGAACCTACAGTTTAACGTGGGATTCGAACCACGGTGGAGGCCTGGCATTCCTCACATTTAAAAGTTGTGATTAATCGGTGCCGGGACCGGGGATTGAACTCTGGAGCTCCAGCACAGAGGTCTGACACCCTACCCTTAGACCAATACTATTGTTAGCATAAGGACCTCCAGATTTGAAAGTGGATGCGTTATTTTTTTTTAGCATCACTTCTTATTACTTATCAGGCTATACGCATATTTACTAATTATGCCAATGAGTTATGGCTGAGGAATTTGGAATTTAAAGGACGTGTAATTGCACTTTTATGGAGGGAGGGTGGAAAACCAATTAGAAAAACCACCCCAAGTACACGTGACCAGGATTCAAACCCCGATCTCCCTTATCATTGACAGTACAATCCAACACGAGAGTGAAGCCATACGGCCACTGAACATGTGTGTTATTAATTGATCTTTCATAATAAGTTTCCGCGCGTCTATCACAGACTGACTTAAAAATATGAGTGAAGACTGACCCTGATTACAACTCCTAAATAGTTCAGCGGTAATAGTATGGGCGTACTAAGCCAAATTTCTCGGGTTTGCTTCCTGTGTCAACCTGTCATTTTTTTTTAATTTAAAGGTAATGCATATAATGTATTTTCCCATTTGACGTTTAAGTCACTAGTTGGCTATCTAGATAGTTAAATTCTGTACTCTTGATCATGCGGACAGAGATAATCAGTCTTGTCTGATTTGACAGTAGGGACACTGGTGTTAAAATCCTTATAGGTATACTAAGGAGGTTTCTTTTAAATGTATTTCCATTATCCTTTCACACAAATTAAGGTAAACGTCCTCTAAATTGTACTTTCATCATTACTTTCACAGTAGTGTATAACGTATGTTTCTATCCCGGACAGGCACAGTCCAATTTTCATAACAAAGACATTAAAAAAATACTTTTTCTTAGTGGTCAGCATTGATCCCATTTACTATATTATTAATGTTATTGATTATATATATATATATAAAGGGGCAGCTGTCGATCACATGACTTGATGTATGAATTTGTGAAATTAGATCTTGCAATTAGTATAATTTAAGTTTCCTCGTCTGAAAATTAGACTGGCGCAGAACATAAAGCACCGGGTGTAAATATAGCTGTGTACATAATCTACTTAAAAATTAACTTATAAACACAAGAACTTGAAACGTGTATGATTGCGCTATGGAAAGTCACCATTTGGCGCATGTGTGGTCATATTTTATGCTAGTAGTAACTTACAGTTGTGTTGAGGATACCACGGCCAAGCTTGTTCTCTCTATTCACTGTACATAATTATAGAAAAATAGATTCTATTCACATTTTCTATTCCTTACCCCGCACTACAATGTTACCCACCGCGCCTTCCTGTCTTTTCTTCACTTTAGAGAAGGCCTGTTCAAATGGCGGCCCGCGGCCCTCAGCAACATATTTTGCATCATTAGAAAAGTTTAAAACCCATTATATAGCTTCATCCAGGAGTTAATTAAACATGATCAGAATTAAATTATGTACAATTTATTATATGTTTTATTTGCTGTATTGTACTGTAAAACAATTATTATAAAACTTTTAAAGTAATATATTAGCTTGCTAAAAATAAATGTTGGTACTGTATAAGTCTAAGGCCCCGTACACTGTCTAGGAATATAAAATGAGACCCTTAGCTAACTTCAAGTTGGACAACCCTGCTTTAGAGTGTCATGTCTTACCTCAAACCAATACCACATTTAATTGAATCGGGGTCATCTACACTTTATGTAGGGATACTAACCTCGTTAATCAGTCGCTGGTAGACCACGTGTATAGGGTGCCATGGTTAGATTCTGGATAGTACTTACGAATAAATATACAAATTGTAAATGTTTTTGTTCTTATCTCATGCTCCGGGTCTTACTACTCATCAAAAGAGCACTAATAAATTAGGAACTTTGCCCAAGGTTGCGGAATGTAAGAGTCGGCAAGATTAAGGAAACAACATATCAGTTCACCTTTATGAGTGCTCAAACCAGAACCTCCGTGTCACAAACATTCAAAACAATATTTTATTAACACCTTTGTTCGCGTTTCCACGTGTACATGTTTTCAGATTCCTCTTGTTATTCAAGTAGTACATTTCTAGAAGCTTGTGATGGGCGTGTAGAATTGAGCGTACTATATTGGTGCACTTAGTTTTTGAGTCAAGTCTTGATATATTATGAGAGCTTAAAAGTCCACAATAATTACGGCAATAGCCTACTTTGGTAGCAACATATTCAAAGGTGTCACTCTCAGTTTGGACTAGACTGCCAATGATAAAAAGATCGGGGCTCTAATTTAAGCTAGGTGTTTTTTTCCTAAATTGTTTTCCACTCTTCCTACACACAAATGAGGGTACGCTTCCTTTTTTTAAATTAACATTTCTCATTTATTAGCGTAAAAAGAACATATGCGTATAACCTGAACAGTTAGTAAAACACGGTGCTAGAATAAAAGTTAAAGCAGTAAATTTAAAAACTTCTTTCTAGAAAATAGAAATATTTATAAGAAAGCTTATACTGAGCTGCTTGACAAAAATTTGGAGAAGTTTGTTTTGTGACGAGTGGTATTTACGACCGGCAGAAATTTGATGAATAGGTTTTGCATCCAGACACTCCCATGTCTCACACATAATGGGGGCTAGGTTTTGTAGACCGGGTTAGTTTGGATCAGGGATGACCACACTTTTTAAACCAAAAGTATTCTTGCACAAAAAAATTACTGGATCACACATATATATTTTTTTACCAATATTATGAACATTAAATAACGACAGTTAAATTTTACAAGCTCAAAATTATATAACAAAAGAAAAACATCACATGATATGCTGACACATTAACAGACAAGCAGGCGACAATATTAAAACTATATTTTTGGTTTTAGGGGGTCATGAAACGTCGATATTGATAAAAATCTCAAGTTCGAGTTTTTTTAACGATCACAATACATTCTCTCCTAGATTTTGAGAGAAAGTAAAATCACACATAAAAAATCATGACATAATGTAAATTTATTAATGTTTGATATTCCTTTACAATGTTAAGTGCCTTTTATTTGAGTAAGGACTAAACACATAACACATCAAATGGGTCGTTATTCTTCTTACATATTTTAGATCGATACATAAACTTTAAAGCACAGGCACTACTTGATTTTTTTTTTTACATCCATATTACATTTTATTCAAAGTTTCCTTCTATAGAATTCCAAGTTAGTAGTCTGTAAGTAGAAAAGCAGAGGCAATGAGCACCGTGTTTAACGACTGATTAAGTTTCATGGAATGCTCAAGGTTATTACGTTTCAAGACGCTGCCAACTTCTTGTGACACTTTCATTTAACGTTTTACAGCCTTCATTGGTCACGAACGGATGATCTTCAGAATTTTATGTTGCTAAACATTTGATAGTTGTGCTTCAAATGGGTAGTCTTTGAGCTAAATTTTTTTAAGGATCGCTTAACACTAGACATAATTTTTTTTAAATGGAAAGAACAAATGACGCGTGTTTTCAAAAGTAGTAGTTCTATTTGAACAAACACTCATCTGTGGGAAGACGGACCTATTAAATTTAAAGTTCATAAAGTCTGGTTTTCCTGCGATGGAAGAGGCTTAGTGTTTGAAACCATGCGGGATGTAGTAAAGTTGTTTTATCCTGAATGTCTTCTCACTATTTTAATGAAAGTGCAGGTACATTTAGATACCCTAAATTGTATCTTACTTCCATCCTTTTCTATTGAAATGCTTAAATGTGGATATACCGAACGATTAGTCATATGCGGTGGTAAACATTATATATATTGGTTCAAACTCGTTTAAAAATAAATGCAAATTGAGATCAAGTGTGTGTCTCAAACTGCTTGCAATTGGCTGCCTTTGACGTAGGGGTTGGGGTTCGAATCTTTCGTCCATCTGCATGTGGGGTAATACTAAGTATGTGATATTTTAAATAAGTGTTCTGTCCTCTCCTCCCACTTATACGAGTGCATTTCCTATTATCTGACCTTATCATACCTTAAAATTACTATTTTATCAAACGTACACATTTAAAAACTGACAGATTTTTATTTATAGTGTGCATTACATATAAACACGAATATAAATAATCAATTACATCAAATGGGTAGTCTTTGAGTTAAATTTTGTTAAGGATCGCTTAACACTAGACATAATTTTTTTAAATGGAAAGAACAAATGACGCGTGATTTTAAATGTAGTGGTTTTATTTGAACAAACACTTATCTGTGGGAAGACGGACTAATTAAATTTAAAGTTCATAAAGTCTGGTTTTCCGGCGACGGAAGAGGCTTAGTGTTTGAAACCCTGCTGGATGTATTAAGGTTGTTTTAACCTGAATGTCTTCCCACTCTTTTAATGCAAGTGCAGATACATTTAGGTACCCTAAATTGTATCTTATTTCCCTCCTTTTCCATTGAAATGATTAATTGTGGATATCCCGAACAAGTAGTCATATGCGGTGGTATACATTATATATGAATTGGTTCAAACTCATTTAAAAATAAACGCAAATTGAAATCGAGTATATATCTCACACTACTTGCAATTGGCTGCCTTTGACGTGGAGGTTGGGGTTCAAATCTTTCGACCGTCTGCATGTGTGGTGGTAGTAAGTATGTGATATTTTAAATAAGTGTTCTGTCTTTTCCTTCCAATTATACTAGCGCAATTCCTATTATCTGTCCTTATCATCCCTTAAAATTACTATTTTATCAAACATACAGATTTAAAAACTGACAGATTTTAATTTATAGTGTGCATTACATATAAACACGAATATAAATAATCAATTACTATTTTAGCTTGCTTAGACATATAATACCAATGATAAATTTTTCATTTCTCATATTAAGAAAAAGTATTGTGATCGCCAAATAATTGATCTCGAGATTATGATAAAATGTTACGTTTTATGTGAACACGAACCCCAGAAAAGTAGATCTTAAAATTTTGTCTCACTCTCTGTCCGCCAGTCTGTCCCTCGCCACGGATCCAAAACGCTTTAATGGATTTTGTTCAAAATTTATATTTAGATATTATAGTGCCTAACCCCATTTTTTTAACCATAGACCTTCAATTTAAGGTTGTTTACTAATGGGGGATTTCTTTTAAATTAAATTTTTTTTAATGGCTATAACGATTTGGTTTAAAATAGGTATCTTAGGATTGTTTAATATGACATAAACCTTGGATCTTTTTGTTTCGGGTAAAAATTCGACAAAGGCTCCTATACCAAGAAGTGCTTTTTAAAAACTCGATTTATTTTGAAAATTGTATAACGACTTTGAAGATTTGAATTTTGAGAAATATATTTGAATAATTTGGCTTAAATTTTAAATATAAAGATTGATGATTGTGTTTGACAAGATGATATGTTTGTTTTATGAATAAGACTTACCTAAGGATAATTTACTGGGAAACTATTTTTGAACATTTTTTTCGAAGCTATAATACTCATTATGAAAAAGTTTGTGTGATTATGTCGTATCATTTAACTAAGAAAGTATGTTTTCTTTTCAGAGCTACACACACACACACACACACACTCTTTAGCGTGTACAATTTCATACGTGTATGGGAATAAACATGAAACATACACAAAATTCTAAGTAAAGGTTTGAGAAAAAATATTAATATTTTGCAAATCGTAACTAACAATTTTTCTTGCTATGCATGTTTCAGGAAAAATATGATGAAAATATTTAAATAAACCGTATATTTTTCTATGCATGGCGAAGAAATAATAGTAAAAAAATAAAATACCTAAAATATTTAATAAATCAGTTTTGTGGAACTATCAACTCAAAGGATTTTTATGGTTAAGTATAAATATATTATAGATATTATAACTACGTTATTTATAATATAGCTAGCTATAAGTGAGATTATTTTTGGTAATTTTTATAAGGCAGAACAAGGTTTATTTAAATTAAGCTAATGCACACAAATTTTTATACTTCATTTACATATCAAGATTTAACCAAATCGTGATAAGATCAACCTATTTCATGCCGGATACATAGAGGGTGTCTTTTCCCCACTCCTCCTCTACGCGGATTTAGGTACATTTTCTCTAAACTTTACCTTCCTCATCCCACTCAATTATTATAAATATGTCCTACTACCCTGGACACATGTTCTAAGCCGCTACTCTCGCAATAAACTAGACTTACGATGACAGCGAGAATGGGGCTCGAATCCCGGTCGAATGTACTCAGTTTTTTCTTTATTGGTTTTCCGCAAAAGTGGGTACACTCTTTCTATATGCTTCCTTCCTCAGCCCTAAATAATTAACGTAATTAGTACATATACGTGCAACCTGAACAGGTAGTAATACTCTGTGCTAAAAAAAATTATTATAAATATGTCGATAGTCCAGTTGAGTAGTAAAATATGATACTCACACAACTTGCTCAACAAACTAACAATGTCTCATTTTTATTAATTTTTTTGAATATTTTTAAAGTTTGTTATAATATCGGATAAAAATGCGCCTCGCTTTGGGCGTCAATAATAAAAACTATGTGATCAATCACCCCACTTCGGGTGTCGACTGATACACAACGGATTAATTCCTTGATATAAAATGATGTGATGATTTTAGGTTGTCTTAAGCTCCGTGATCGAGCGCCTATCACCACTGTACGGAAAATATACCGTTTAATCAGCTGTCGATAGCCCCGTGTTCGAGCACTAATTAAATCGGTATTAATATTATTAAAGAAAGAGAAATGTTGTTGGCTGTTATTTCACACACGGTTTATTTTTATTACACCAGTAAATTGCNGTGATATTGAAGTGACTTATATTTTAATGTGTTAGACTGTGATTGACTCGTGCGTGAGCGAGGTCCCGGAGATCGTCCTCCTCCTCATCGTCGTCGTCGTCGATTGCAATTTCTATTACTGTAAACATACGCACTATGGTCTATATATGACATACCCCTTGCATTTTCTCCCTTGGTAAACAAAGTAAAAACTAACCAATAGACAGAGTCCTGGCAACACGTTTTATGATGGCTAGCTTCTTATTGGTATAAAGAAATGGCGTGTTCTGCCAAATACTATGAACTTTTTCCCTTTAACAGGAAGCGACGCAGTTGCGTTTTTACCAGGAAAGATGGTACAAAAAAATATACTTTAGGGTGAGATCCTTTTCACATATTTTCTAAGAATCGCGTGTTTGTTCATGGATGAATCTTAAAAGGATATTCTACCTATATTACTTTAAAGAAAAATTACCTTCATCCATGACTTTTTACATAATTTAGATTAATCCAAATCAATACATTACAATTGGGGATGTAGGGAACGTTAGAAAATGTCAATGTTTTTAGAGTTTTTATAACAAAAATTTTTTGAACAAAATAACTAAAATATTTATCTGGTAGGAACATAAAGAGTTTAATTTTCTTTCCATGATGATTACAACAGTTGTTGGATATCTGTCATGAGCACAGAGGCATTAATGAGTTTTTTTCAAATTAAGAGAAAAAATAGTCATAAAATTCCAGGGAACCCTCAACAGATATTCAATAATTGTTGATGTTACCATTTGAAAAAAAAAATCTCTATGTTTCTATTGGAGAAATATTTTATTTTATTTGTCTATAAATATAATTTATTATAAAAACAGCTAAAATACTGCTCTTTTCTAGCGTTCCCTGCACTTACACCTTAAATAGACGAAACTTAGCTGTTTCAAATTGTGACCCTTCATACTTTAAAAATACCAATGGGACAACTGTATGAACTGATGACTAATCTCTACTCAACGTGAAATATTCCCTTGTGAATTTCACCTCATGTGTCAGAATTAGAGCAAGAGTTTCGGAAGGATGGAAATGGGTGTTTTAGGGGGGCGAGCAATAGGAGAAGACCTTGAATGACCCATCAATTGAAGGGTGGTCAGGGAAATGCCCCTTGTAAACAACCTTACAATGAGTGTGTAATGAAGGGATTAAGGGTGCATTGATGAGAGGGAACGAAATCCTCAAATCCCCCCCCCTATCACCCTCATAAACCTCCCTACCTCCCTAAAACTAGAGCATGAGTCATGCAAAGTGCTAGGGTTTACACTTCAAGGTCACACGCCTGCCAAAGAAATTCGACAGATGTTCGGGTGAATTGGATGTAATGATGAAACGCAACTTACTACGGTATAATTATGTTGGTGCATAAACTGTTGAAGAGCAAAGATTCACTACAGTTCTACGATTTGAATTAGAATTTCAGCAATGAACGGTTCAGTTTCGATAGTTCACTCATAAAAAGTAATTTAAACCGGTTACCAATTATTATATTGATATAGATCAACCAGTTACTGTATTGCTTGTAGTTCCACTAGTAACTATATTGAGGTAGTTTCACCAGTTATCTAGTTCTGAAAATTACTGTAATGATCTAGTTTCAATATTTATTGTATTCAAGATGAAAATACTGTATTTACTATTTGAAAGATGTTACAAAATGTTTTATTGTATTGAAAATGCTAATATCAAGCCAGCTCAATTCTCACATTTTGATATGACGTCAACTTTAAGTATTTTTTCTTCAATTCTTTGATATTCTTCAAATCCTATTTAATGACTTCAACTGTGTTTATAAGGGCTATCAAGTCACTATAGTTTTGGTTTTTATTGCCCTATTATTACTCAATTATGATGGATGATATATCGAACTTAATAAATTTACTTGGCAAAAACCAACACGGTTTGTGATAAATAATTTTCCACGTGATATAGTTTCATAATAAAAGGTATCTATCATGAGCTATACTTTACGATGAAGGTAGTTTTTAATTATGGCGTCCATCAATATAAATCAAATATTTTATAAAATAGAGACATGTCCTGTAATATGAATAATGTAAATAGGAATATAATTCAAAAGCTAAATCTTTTTTACTGTTTTAATATCTCTAAAACTATTTAAAACTTTAAAATATCACAATATATTTGAAGTGTCAATTTTAACCATTTCCATAGAATAACTATTATTTTTAAAGTGAATATATGAATATAATGAGATCAAATACCTAATATATATAATTTTATATTATTTGAGCTTGAACTTTATTAACAGAATGAGGATATAAGCTTACGATTCATAAGTTAACGAGATTTAGAACAGAAATAACACCCAGCATACTGCTGTTAACTTATCACTGTGAAAGAAGAAACCCTATTTGGCCATTGATAAAGTGTCCGATCTTGCTGGGAATCGAACCCGCAGACATGCTAATGACTAAGCTTAGATTTTTGACAGTAGTATCTTAAATTACAGAATTTATATACGTGTTCTAATGGTAAATTATTTTCTAACTCTCGTAATATATACTGTTTTGTATAAACGTTTACAGTAAGTAACATTTTAAGTACCGTATGTGAATCAAAATTGACTAATTGGCAAATATTATATTTTAAGAATTATTTTAATATTAATTGTTTATTGTTATTTTCTTATTTTTCACTCTCTTGTTAGGTTTTGAAAGACAATTTAGGCTTACAATTTTCATCTGGATAACTTAATGATCCATCATTGCGATAATAACATTAGAGTATGTGTATAACATGAACAGTTAGTAAGTATGACGTGGTCCATAAAATAAGCAAAAAACTAATTGAATTGTATATTTTTATAATTTGTCAAATGTATTGTAAAAACTATAAAAATTATCTTAAATAATTTTGTAAAAATTAAAACAAAAATTTACAAGATTTAGATTTTTAAATTATATATATATTTTTAATTATAATTTGATTAAATCAATTCTTTTTTATATAAATACTACTAATGTGTTTATAAGGGGATTTTTAGATTCTGAAAATTAAACATATTAAGGCTCTCAGTAATGAAATTGCCCATTGCTCATTTTAATTAAAAAATATATATTTATGATATCACGTGCTACTTACTGGCCATCCAGGCTGAATTAATTTCTACTACGATGATGGTATAGGTATAAGTAAGATAAAAATTTATAGAAATTTAATCATATTTGCGTGGAGGGAGAGTGAGAAACCACTTAACAAAATAAAACACCCTCATTACACCCCAGTTGGGATTCAAACTTTGACTTCCTCGTCGTTGGTAAATCAGATTAGTTGAACCTGACACATAGTCCACATGCCCACCGATGAGGTTTAAAACAAATATGCTCTTTATTTTACTGTGAGCTGAATTTTTCGAAACAAATATATTACTCCACACAAACTATAGATTTTCACACTTTCTGAGCATATTTGTAGTTTTTACGTAAAAATATAGTCTAATATAATATTTAAAAACATAAATATGTAATTGGGTCTCAAAGGTAGTCCGTTCAGCCTCATAGACAAAGTTGATCACCGGATAACCAAATACCCAAATGGTTCGTTCCTACCGTCACGGTACATTTACAAATTAAAGCCAGTCGTTACAATGGTTCGAAATGAGCGGGGTCCCAATTTTACAATATTGATTTATTAATATTTGATTTGATACTTGGGGTTGTGTGAGACATGTCCTTTGGGAGGATACAAAAAAAATGGGGTGGTGGGTGGATTGTGGCTTTGTTACGGCGGTGTCATATTGCGTGGCGGACACACTAAATAAAGCAGTCTAAAAACCATACACGTGGAGGGAGTCCAGGAAAATGGGAGTTGGGGGGCTTTAGACAACATTTTGCCCCCCTTTTAAAAAAAAAACAAGAGCTCAAAGCTTTCATGTATGACGAAATCTCATTCTAACTTTTTTTTTCCCTTTCCCCTCTCTCTTTATCCTATACCCTCTCCGTTCTCCCCACATTACCACACCCTACCTTTATTATAGGTAGTTTTAACAGCGAATATATTCGTCGAGGATGGGTTGTCAATCTGTGTTTAGTTCATTGAATGAAGATACAATGTATAGAGAAAACACGAATTACAAATTTGTGCTATATAAAACATTTCCATTCTGTTTAACAGTAAAGGTGTATTAAAAAAAACTATTCACCCTTGATTTTTCTTTTTTGATATGTATTTTTAAACTACTGCACTCTTTTCTTTTTCATTGCGGCTTCTTTGCGTCCAGTTACTCGTACCCACTATCTGCATCGATGTATTAATTAGGTAAGAATGGGGAAGATATAATTTAGAGAAAATGTAGTTGAATTTATATGGAGGGAAAACAGGTAAAAAAATATAGGAGAGAAACACCCTAGTACGCCCTGCTCGGATTTTAACCCCGACTTAAGTGTCAGTTGCAAAACAGACCAGTTGAGCTTGACGCTTTGTGTATATTCCCGCTTGCACGGGGATATTTACTACATAGTATCATCGAAGTGCTGATGAGTCAATCTTTCAAAGGCCTACATTTCGAGACTCTACTACAGTGGTTCTCAATAGGCGGCCAGATGTGGCTCACGAAGGATGTTATTCTGGCCCACGGTAAATAATTAACACTAATATATATATATATATATATATATATATATATATA